>DWAO01000468.1:0-25457 GCA_018230605.1 Heliconius congener
TCCCGCACACAGCAGGGTAGGCAGAGGGAACCTAGTGTTAAGACACTCCGTTCGTTCGTTCCCCACCTTCTGCCGGATTCTGGAGGTATTGCGTGTAGAGTGGCAGAACTCAACGGCGCACTTTGCCTCAACACCAGTGCGAAGAAATGAAAATATAAATTTAAGTAAATATTTAATCTTCTCGAGTGGGGATCGAACCCACAAAAAGTCGGTTTTACAGTCACACTTCGTGCCCCTGCGCTACGACTGGCCTCTGCAATTGTAGTTTATGATATAACGATTCTAAGTTTTAAAGCGTACAAACGCTTTAACTTTCTTGGTACATATGCATGTACGTAATAAATTTTTTATCATAAAAAGAAAATAACTCAAAAGCAAAGCAACAAAGCTAATAATAGAACTCTCTTTTATGTACATTTTGGGTCCATTGCGCTAGAAACTCTTTTGCAAATCAAATTTATATAATGTGTGTATTGAAAATCGCTTATACTTCTCACTTAGGCTGTATAACCTATGCAACGTAACAATTACATAAAAATGGCGTTCACATCAGGCCATCGTCGGCCGTGTTTCCTCTTCGATCGTGTAAACTTTCACGAAATCAAACAAAGAAATAGCTAAGCGACTCATTTGCATCATTCCCACGCGGACAAAAGAATGACCCAATCTGTTGGCAAAGAATAATGTGTTACCCGAAATTCAATGGTCACGGTCCGTCTGCCACGGTTCATTCGATCGAACTAGAAGAATTAGTAAGCGACGCGACCTTTCCCACATTCCATACGATCAAAATAACATGTTATATGCAGATATTAGTAATTTTCATCTAAATATATACTAGCGACCCAACGCGGCTTCGCTCGTTACCATTTATTGTTTTACTATAAAAAAATATATTGGTCACATTTCGATTCAAAATTTTATTTAAAATCATTGCATAAATTATAGCCTATGTATCATTCCGATCAATAAGTACATTACTATAGAGTTTCATCTAAATCCGTTCAGTAGTTTTTGCCTGAAAGTGGAACAAACATCCATCCTCACAAACTTTCACATTTATAATATTAGATACGATTCTGCAAAAATGTGACGTTGAAATTGGTACGAATTATTCGACAACAATTTGCTTTTTTCATTCCAGTTGCAAACAGGTCTCATTTGCATAAAAAATACAATAAGACACATTGCAATGACGGCTGATAAATAAGTGTCGTAATGAAGAAAACAATGGCAGAAGTACTTTCTCCTCGCGCGTGCGATAGCGTTCCACCACCCCCCACTTTCTGGCCCCTTCCCCCATCAATGGAGAGTACATAGCTATGTTGCTTATAGAGAAAGCCTTTGACCTCACCCACAGGGCTTGTTTGCTACAAAGTATATTCGATGTAATTTTACATACCGATACCAATGTGGTATTTAGAAATTGCTCCAAGGTCTACTGATTAGAACTTTCATGAAGAGATTTTTATGGCACAGTAATATGGCACCCAAATATGAAGGTCAAGGTAAAAATATTAATTAATAAATAGGTATTATATATACACATTTTATTACATCATAAACAACAATAAATAATTTCAATTGTCACGCCTTACACAGACTGACTGTTTTACCCGTCAATTAAATGTCTTCATTCTGCAATTATTTTTCTTAAATGCAAGATTTCTTTTATAATACTTTATTTATATTTTAAATCTATACATATAATATACACATATACAATACACATATTGTATCTTATCGTACCGAAATGCTTAATTTTCCTTAAATATGATTTTATAGGTGATCTTTATTATATGTAAATTATTTAAAAATTCCAGAATAATCGTAATTGATTAATTAAGTACATTATATAATTGTAAACATGGTAATTTCTTTAATTGGTATCTAAGTCTTGAATCTGTAACTCATATCAACTTTAAAAGAAGCTGAAGTTTCTCGCTCAACATTTTAACCTTTGAATGTTTTCCGAGGAAAAACATATCAATACGATCTATATATTAAACTATCATTACCTTTATAAGGCATTCTGATTAATATTCTTAAAAAAGCTTTTATGCTCTTCCCCGAAACTATATTACATTTTAGGATAAAACGTTCGATCGAAGACACACAAGCCTCTATTAAAATAAGAATATTTTATTAATATCTGTATAGGAAAAACTAAAACAAATTTTCAATTATAACTTAGAATATTAAAAATAAATACTTCTAAAATGAGTATGATTGGCCCTTCCAATAAGATAGCAGAACGCGCGATAAAGACGCAGTCCGAGGTCGTTCGATCCCGTTGAGAGACGGGTCGGGGTAACGGGCGGCTAATGAGAACGAAGCGGTTAAGCTATGCAGATGCCGATTGTGCACGAGCCGAGTTAAGATGGATTCACATGGCTGGCTTTGAAAATTTTGTTTATATTATATTACACTACACACATATACTAGGTGAACTGAACGGGATATGTATGAAAATAATATGTTAAAAAATCAGCTCGCTAGCTTGGTGTCTTTGAATAAATGTTATTTAAATTCATTTTCATAATTTGTATAATGCCATTAGTCACTATTTTATAATCATCCTTAAATCAACAAAATAATATTTCTATTATAAGCAATATTTATATAAATATATAAATTATATTTCAACATATATTTTAAAAGAAAATTTTGTCACTTTGTTGATATGTCTATTGTGAATACGTTAACGGTCCAAGATCGTCAATAAATCATGCATCTGCGCCGGCGCCGCACTCCGACGCGGGCATTGTGCAACCGCGGTGCAACGTGTCCCCGCCTTCACGGCCTGCTGCTTCGACCGTCGCCTATCGATAACCACGCGCGTTTAAACATTGTTTATGAACTGTTATCAAAATATGGAAAGTTATTCCAAGCGATTAGATGACAACTTCGCGTATTTTCCAATATGCTTAGTATATTATCAGCTGTTTTGGAATTTTTAATTTATAAGCAGTTTTCTGACAATGTTTATTAAACACAAATACCCATTTTATCGTACTTGATATGTAAATAACATCTATAAGTATGCAAATAAAAAATGGCATTGTGAAATTGGATTACACCCATACATAAACAATTTAAACATTTAACGGCACAAGCAACTGCTACAGTAATGAATTGCACAAAATAATATTTTACCATTTAAATCATTAAATGTATTACACTTTATAAATGTCCTTAACGAAACTGGCACTTGTTCCTCGCCTCGGCATGAGCAAGCGGTGATCTGCTGAGGATCGGCACGCAGGGAATGTTTCAGTGACTAATGGAGCAACCGCGGGCAGTTCAACGGTTACAGACACAGTTTAAAAATGATTAGAAATGGGATCCTTATTAGGTATATTTATTGAATTACATTGCTCATGAAAGAACTTAAGGTAATTTTTATCAGCTTCACACAGTAACCCGCATGAAGCAGGAGAGACAGCGGAAGCCCATTGTTAAGATATTCCGCTTCTCACGTTCCGCCGAATTCCGGAGACATTGAGTGTTGAGTGGTAGAACTAAACGTCAAACTTTGTCTCGACACAAGAGCAAAGATTTGTTACATATTTGTTAATTATATATATATAATGTAGTCTCATAGATATTGACGAACTGAAATTAGAGACTAGGATGAGATCGTTATGGTGGAAGACACAGACGACCGGAAAAAGCAGCCTATCTTCCGGTCTCTCACCGGAGTAGCCAGCTCAGCCATATTTAAATTGTAATAAATACTCCAAAATACTTACCGTCGCTATTTTCATCTCTATTAAAGTTCAATAAGCGGCATACCCGAATACCGGCATGCTCGATACCACTTCCAAACAAATCAGCAGTAAGCAAGTACAATCTACAGCACTGCGACTTGCATCGCCGTATTTCACGCCACACTCACCAGCTCCAGACAGATTGTGACGTTTTAACAGAACAAAGATTTAATGTTCGTGTGTAAACCACCGTGCTTCATAAGTAACTGTTTGTCATCCGCAGTTAGAAATAAAGACTGTCTTATATATAGATATTTTAATCGCTGACAATGTACGAGGTGGTTACACTGTCGGTATTTGCAATATTTTACACGTAGAGGTACTAGATAATGAGTATAAGTTATAGATTAATATTTATACGCTTTATTTATCTGCTGCAATACGCTTAAAAATATTATTAGTTTATTTTATTTTATTCGAGAATATGATAACGAGGTACATACCAGTAGAGGTCAGTCGTGGCGCAGTGATACAAACGCTATAGGAAGTCGGTTTGAATTTTATTTAAAGAAATGAAATATTTATTATTTTAAATGCTTCGTTCTGGTGTCGAAGCAAAAGTACGTCATTGAATTTCCGAAAACGAACACACAATGTCTCCAGAATTTGGCGGAAAATGAAGTATTTTAACACTAGATTGCCTCTATATGCGGAATCTTATCCTGTTTCATGCGGCATACAGCAAAAAGCGAAACTAATAAATTACGCAATAACTATGATATTTAATAATTAGATACAAAATACACATATCCCAATTCATCAAACATAAAATTTAGAATAATATAAAATATTTAATAATCGCTACCTATTATTATTGTACATGTAAACATTTCATTGTTAAGCACTTATAATATTTCGCAAGAATGATACGAATGAGCGTGATCATTGGGCGATGTATTTTAAATGGCCGTCCTTGACGAGATCCGTTGCAATACAAATATGACGTTTATAATGGCAACTATGACTAATAACAAATTAATTTACAAACAATAAATAATCTGTGAACACAATGTATTTGGTCGATATATCTAGAGTGGCCCCTACAAATTATTACAATCTCATAAGTCGTTTGAGGTCGATAGGGCCTCATAAAAACAATAGCAGCGTTGTCATAGCGACCAAAGGAGTACAATATTAATTTCCCGTCATATTAAGTTATATTATTTTTCGCATATTTAATGAAGGAATTCATTTGTAATTCTATCGTTTAGCATTTTCTTAAGCATTGTCGCACGAAACATGCCTTTTACAACCGCAACGATTCTCGATCGCGTCACGCGATGTGACGGCGATTCGATAAAATTCCGTCGCCTTTCGATAAAACATACCATAAATCTCTAGCTATTGATTATACGCATGTTTAAGAATCTTTTTTTTTATGGTTCAAAAAAGTTTACGGTTTGCATTAAAAGGCCATACCGAGGCCATTCGTTAGTGACTGTAAATGCTACAGGATGTGGGTTCGATTCTCACTCGAGGAAATGAAATATTTAATGTGTTCTTCGGCTTGGTGTCGAAGGAAATCGCGGCGTTGAGTTGCGCCACTCCAGAAATCAGAATTCCACTCCTCTTCCAGAATTCGACGGAAAGGGTAGCTTAGCACCTTAACATCAGGCCTCCTCTGCTTGCTACATGCTGGATACAGCGTGAAGCTGAAAAAAAGAGGAAAAAGACCTTTGGTAATAGTTATTATTTATGCACCAGTCGCATTGAAATGAAAGTAACAATTATTGTTTTATGAAATCTCTTATTAGAAGTGGAAGGTTCTTCTGGTCGAACGTTATTGGTTGACTGGTGTTACTCAACGGTCCTTAAACTACTATGTGCTAGTTCACTTATCACTGCTGTTCTAATGCGTGAATTTATTTATTATTATATTTACTAATACTCTACAATCATTTTACTATAGACAATTTTGGATGGTCTGTCTCTTTCAGGTAATATATTTTAGTAAATAAACATATTTGTAAATACAATTTGAAACAATGTTCTAAATTATATATTTTTAAAACAATATAAAGCAACTTACTTTATAGTATTATTTTTAATTAGGTAATCAGTAGTTTTAACTAGTGACGAGGAAATAGGAAACGCTTCATTGTATATTACATATAGGTCCACATAAAACAGCTAAACTTTCTCCATTTGTTTTGTTGTAACGGGGCCGCTGCGCCGGCGCAAGTAATACAATAGAAACAGATTGCGTACATCATATTCATGTAACAGAGACACTTACAAAAATAATTTTATTTAGTTTAAGGATTTAAAAAACAAAAAAGACTGGACTCGTAATAATTAGAAATAAATAGACCACAGGTTTTTCCTTGCTTCACGCTGTGTCTCGCACATAGCAAGGTAGTCAGAGGGAACCTGGGAACCTAGTATTAAAACACTTCGTACCTTTTCGTAAAGTGGTGGAACTCACAGCCACTGCCTCATTACCAGAGCGAGGATAGTGGAAATATTAAATATTTAATTTCCTGTAGTGAGAATCAAAGGCACAAACTATCGCGTTTTCAGTAGCTAGCTTGTGCTCCTGCGCCACGACTGAACTGACATAAGAAAACATATATGTAATAATAAAAAATAAATGTAATTTTAACTCTTAATTCTTAATTAAAAAATAATAATTAATTCTAATAGGTTATAAACGGAGTTGTTAATGAATAGCTCGGAACACAAGTGTCAGTATTGTCTTGCCTACAAGGAAGGCTAACACAACGGAAGACAATTTTACTAAGAATAGAATCTGCGTGTTTTGAAATTTCTCAGCGGATAGAGCAGTCGCTTTTTCAATTTTCTCTACTTCTTACTCTAAGGTCAAAGTATAAATTATATTTGTTTATTTACTATAAAAGAAGCCTATATGTGTAGATAGACGTTACACGATCTGGTAATTTCATCAAAAGATGACCTTCGCTAAGACATTTGAATACGTTTTTTAAAGTCCACACAAGCAGTGTGTGCTCGCCCATAATTCTCCAATAACAACTGTAAGTGACCTCGTTACAGTTATATTTGTAAAATGTCATGTACGCGTTTTCAAACTACTCTAACTACTGTTAGTAGCTGTCGTACACAAAATACCTTCATTCTAAATGGAACAGTACATACTTAACTCTTTTTTTAATCGATTTTTTCTTTACGTATTTACAGCATCTTGTGGGGTATGTACAAAGAACCTTATGATATTTTTCTCCCATATTAAAAGTATTATCAATACATAGCAATAGAAGAAGAACTCCTTCGTTGTTTCGCTGTAGGTCGTCGTTTTAAAGGTTAGTAGTGCACCACACGGTCCGACACCATTCTTCGAGGATGGCTGACTGCTCAGTGCACTCTTAGAGAGAGCCGAGAGCCATTAAGAGCAGCCTTCACTCGGTCGGTCCATCGCACGGCGGATCTGCTGAATGGCCTGCTGCCTTCAACTCCTTCTTCCATCCTTTAAACTACATGGCTTTGCATGGAAAAATCTCATTAAAGTACCAACTACTATACTGGATAGAAGATTCCAACGCAGCGTTTTGTCTAACTATCATCTATGATCATGTACAGTCAGCAAAAACTGCCCAACTGAAGCACGATGGAGCCGGTACCAGTACATTATGCACATGAGAAGCAACAAGTAAAACTTTTGTCTGGCTGAAAGCTCGCTGGTTTTCACTGTACGATATTTTTAATGTTCGTTTTGTATACACTGATACTTGACAGAGAACTCAGGATAGGTAAGTACAGCAACAAATTTTAAATACACCTGGTATTTTAGACTTTATCGAAATATCTGCTAATATTTATAAAAAAAATATTTGTAAAAAAACAACTCTTCTTTTAATATATTACAGGGAACAAATACGTGACAAAATTTTTAAGATTTAGCTTAACCGCCTAGTAGTATAGAATAATTATAAAGAATTAAAAAAATGTAAAACAAAAGTGTACATTTTATTAGCGGTATGGCAACGCGTACAGTCAGTGCAATTTAAAATTAAATTAAAACAAGTAGAACTGGTCAACTGTGGATAAACTAGGTACTCGCGGAACTTTCTTAGGGCAGGTCACGCGAACGGCAACATGCAACTACTTGGCCTGCAATGTGAAATTTCTATATTATACAGTACATAAATAAACAACGGCAAAAATAAATTCGTTTTATTATTGAACGAATAAAATACTTGATGCTAGATTACTCATATGAAGCCAGTCTAGGCGCAGGGGCACAAAATGTGACTGTAAACGCGACTGATTGTGTGTTCGATCCCCACTCGACGTAATGAAATATTTATATAAATTTATATTTGCATTTTTTCGTTCTGGTTTCGAGGCAAAGCGCGTCGTTCGGCGGATAGTAGGGGACGAAATGTCTTAACACTAGGTTCCCTCTGCCTACCCTGCTGTGTGCGGGATACAGCGTGATACTTTAATTTTTTGAATTTATTAATCATAGGAAGGGCGGACTCAACATCACATAGACTAAAATAAGTCACAAATTGAACAATGAACGCCGCGACTCGAGCCCGAAAAGAAAATTAATTTAGGTATTGGTGTCGGTCGGCGAACCCGCGATTGTGAAACGCTGAGTGATTGCGCTCAGCACAGTTTGTGTAATACAACAACGGCACAATGCGCCACCTCGGCACATCAGCCGGCCCTCGAATCTTCACTTATGGCGAAATCTTTTTCAATAATATTCCAATTAAAAATTAGATGTAATACGTACTCGAGATACATATAATAACAACTACACTAAATATTTTAGGTTCCTGACTAACTTAAACTTATTAAAACAATAGAAAGTAAACAAAAAGTGTCAGGAATAGTTAAATTATACATTATCGATCCCAAGCTTCATATAAATATCGACAGTATCAGAAAACAATTACAAAAATCACTGAACAGACCATACGGTTGGTAATTGGAAGATGAGATCTCGTGAGGAACATGGCCCGAGGCGACATGAATGAAAGCCGCTCTCTGGCATCGCGCTACACACACTGCCGCCGCGTCCCGACCACAAACAAAACTGTCACTGTTTATCTTCAATTGTCGACTAACCATTGCTGCTTGAAATGAGAATCATTAAATCATCCTTTATAAGAAAATAGGCAATGTATGATTATAATAGCTAAAAAATGATTAACAATAAACATCGTCGCGTAAGCGTTTAAGGATATCGACATCCGCCAAACGAGTTTTTCCAGTCTGTATCATCGCAATATCACGGTTATTATTGAAACGCGCTGCGGTCGCGACAGGTAAGTAAAACATTTATCACTGTATGTTTACCCAATGAAGTATATTTAGTACGGCGTATATTAGGTGTGAAATAACTAGCAAATATTAATTTTGGTGTTTTAATATATTAAAAAGAGGAGAAGTGTTTGATTTTTAAAAATTTGCGTAATCCTGTTTTTTTATTTATTTTGTACATATTTTTTTGAAAAAAAATATTGAAATTGTGTTAACTATGTGACTATTTTTATATTTTACCGGTTTATTTTGTAACATTTTTATAGCATAATATTTACATACACATATGTATTTAGAAAATTATAAAATTATAAAAAAATACATACATTTTTGTGCAATTTCTTCGAAACACAATTTAGCATCTCAGTTGAATGGGATCATGTATCGTAGCTTCGTAGCGAGCGTAGGGCCCTGACGTCATTATTGAACGCCTACGGATGCTGTACGGCGTGGGCTATTCTATTTGCAGCATTATACTACTCGAATAATTGAAGTACTTACTATTTCATGAATAAAAATTAGATTTTTAAATATCAAATTGTAAAAAGTGATTGATATCAGAAATATAAGCAAAAAAAATGCTGACGAAACGTGGACGAGAATTAGAAATAAAAAGGAATATACAATAACATAAATTAGAATTATTTTTAGTTTATAAGAGCAAAAATATAGTTAAAAATATATAAGTAACAGAAAATCCAGAAATTTTATATGTGCAACGATATATTTGTATAATAATATTGCACTCAACGAATAATTTAAAACCAAATATAATTTCTTCATTTACCTTACTAGATACTAGGCATAAACCCAGTAATTTTATATTTAAGAATATTAATAAATTATCCAACGAAAGCACTATAAAATACAGTAAATTTATATTAAGCACTTGGAGAGAACAACAATATCTCTACCGTTGCAGTAAACATCATTATTCGCCGTTGTCGTAACTTTACTAAGATTCCTAGAGTCATATCGCCATACAAACTACACAAGCGGACCATCATTGGACCACTGAAGTATAAAATTTCTCAAAATATTCCATATTTACGACAACAAAAAGTAATAAAGTAGCGATCAAGTGTGCGCTTTATTAAAGTCAACCGTATACCACGGCGCACATTCCGGTCTTAAAACCTGTCCGTACGGGTGAAATCAAATACTAAAACGTGGAAGAGGGACCGTCCTCCTCACATTGTCTCGCACATTATCAGCACCTCAATTCGACCGTGTAATATTCGTTTGAATCTGAGCAAAAATTTAATGTATGTATGTATATACATGCACATGGCAGCGATCTATGTAAATTATAAGATGCCTACACGCACGGCGCTTTCGAGATGATATCAAGAATGATGTAAACACGGTCTCGAGAAATGACAACCTCTAACGTTCACATTTTAAATGTAATTAAAACAAGTTTGTTTGCATTCAGGTAAGATGTTATTAGGTATTACATTTAAAGCAAAAAACGTGGCCAAAATGTCATTATAGTCAAGAGTTAAATATTTAATTTTATATACACATTGTTACGACAACTTAAAAAAAGCAATTAACATTTTAAACTCCAGTTTGATATTATAAAATTTGCTATTGATAATTTATTTAAACTAAAAGAAAGCTGTATCTCCTATACAGTACTTATACATTATTCTAAAATATATTAAGTTATAATAGGTACAAAACCAGAAGCGTGTCACTTAGTTCGATTTCACCGCAGCGCGTTTCGATGTCAGTGACTAACGATGCAGTCTACTTTGCGAACGGCGGCTCGCAAACAACTAAACACACTAGTAAGTAGCATAATCTACATACGAGTTGATATGCGAAAATTTCTATGTACTGGTACTACGTATGAACGCTTGTGGAGTTCTGTAGATGCAACCTTTCACGACATACATACACTTCGTTTTATAGAGTCTGACAATTATATATTGTTTCATTAAATAGTCTTACTTTTGTTAAAAATCAATACGAATTAACGTTTTTCTTTTTTTTATGAAAAAAATTATAATATTCCGAGAAGTCGAAGTTAATTATTTTTTATAAATAAATAACTCTGTAATAGTATTTTAATTATTATTATTTTATCGAAAAAATAATTTTATTTTTCAGTCTAGTTTTAAGCTTAAATTTAAAATATTTTTCTTACCATACGAATCATTTTAATAGAATTGTGTATTTACAAAGTTATGTAATAAATCCTTTAGTACCTAATATATACATTTAAAAAATACTTTTAATGGAAAAATCATATCAAAAACACTTAATTTTCTTCGCATTAATTAATTTATTCTAATACAAAAAAAAATTATGTCAATGCTATAATATATATATATATATATATATATTGCAAAATAATTAACAAAAAATCTCAAGACAGTTTGAGCATTCAGTTTAGTCAATTTCTTTGAGAACTTGTAACTTACCGAGCTTATTTTCGGCCATTGACCCATCACTGACCCGGACATAAATCTTCTTATACTTAATAATATCGCAATTAAATACATATACATAGGTACATGTACGTTACAGGTTTAAAAAACGAATTAAAAATATATATATATATATATATATATACTAAAATTAAAATTATGTACTGTAGAAATACTATATTTATAAACTTCTATCAATATAGTATAAATACTATCAATAAAAAGTTTATATATACGTATACATAGACGCTCCGTTCCACACATTCAGTAGAGAAAGAGACATTGCGAGTAGAGTGGCGAAACTCAACGTCGCGTTTTGTCCCATTGATACTAAAAGGAAGAAAATGAAAATAAATAAATCACTCGATGAATCGATCTCACAACTGTAGTATTTATAACCAGATACTATGCTGCAGCATCACGACATCCTTAAATATTATGTTGTGAAAATATTATACTCTTCATTTAGAATAAAGTGTGAACAGTTTTGTTTTTAGAGTTGATAAGCGTAATGATAATGTGTTAATATATTGTCGCTATAACACTATATTTGCTAACAGACTGTCTTGTTATTACAAGTGCGAAATATTTTACTATTTTTTGTCTTTTTTACTTTAAAACATTTTTTATATGTATAGATTTTTTTATATATCGACAATTTTCGATATCCAAGTTACATATAACTGTTCTTTTGAAAAAAAACCTGACAATTACTTAAAAAATTGTCCATTTTCATATTATTTACATTAAGAAATTAAGTCACTTGATTCTATTGGAGCTGAGCTGCTATTTAGAGATAAATTAATTATTATCTAACATTTAGCAGCGAGTGCAAATTTGTCGCTTCACCGTCGTTTAGCAAAGATTTATAGCTTTTAAAAAATTATGGCTGCGCTTGAGTCAACTAGACTACAGAAATCGACAGCAAACTCGAACTACTCATAAAATTAGCATTAATGAACAAAAATATATAAATTTAATATAAATAATTATTTCTTATATATTATTATTAACCTTACTGTCGTCAAAACATGATATCCCTATATCCATACGTATAAGAGAGTAACGACTCTTGATAACTACATATTATGTTTGTGACAGTGATTTAAATTTAGACGTTAACGACACGCTGTCACCGATGACTTTTCCATATCTCGTTAAATACATACTCACCTATGCAAAGTAGGTATAAATCGACTCTACCTCCACCATATATAGTTCGGTGTTGACGCGGTAGCTTTTTCACTTTAAAATAATAAATATATGATTACCAAAATTGGTATGATGCATTACGGATTCACTTAACGTCACCCTTGGACCGTACACGCTCGGATCCGGTTGTGGGTCGAAATGGGAACATTGAGAGGAACAAGATCGCGCATTTCGACGGCTATATAATCAAAGTAAAGCCGTACGATGTAACTGTTAAGCAGCATTTGTCGAGCTTGCCGTGTCAATAAACTTGATTCGAAAGTGGAAGACGCTCCGGCTTACATAAGCAAGTAACAATGTGAGCCGCGACCGAGTACGCATAGACTATAATATCATGTGTAGATGTGATGTAGTATTTCCAGCTGTTAAGTAATGGATACTGATATTTTGATCTCTCTAAATGTTACAATTGTCAATCTACTGTCATAGACTACACAAAAAAATGTGATATATATTATGTATGAATTTTAAATTAATATATTCTTATACCGAGTTTTGTTTACAAATGTTTAAAAGGTTGCGCAAAAATATAACATTTTAAATTAAATAATTAACTAACAACACACAAAAATGATCATAAATTAAATTTAAGGTGTAAAAATAATTAATTTAAAAAATAATTAAAAATATGTAAATTATTACAGAATTGATGTCTATTAGCATTTCTGTAGCTCTAAATCTAGTCGAATCGACTCAACAGTCAACACGGCCACGGATCGCGGCAGCAGTCCAGTTACTTGCAAAACCGCTAGTTATATAGCAATCCCATAAACGAAGCAGCATTAAGCACGCTTAAATTTATACACATAAAGATTGACTAACAAGAGATTGACGAATTAAGTTCATTTTGTAATTATATGTATAAAATAATTTTTTTTGTGTGTCGGTGATTTGAAAAAAATCTGATACTTCTTGTTTAAATTGCAGCTATCAATGTCGTACATAAAAAAAAATATTTTTTTTAAAGTAATTTTATAAAAGCGCTACAAAGTAGGTACTGTACAACTTATTCTATTAAAATATTTCTATATTGGTATGACAGACCATCTAAATATAATTTCAATATCATAATGTTTTTTGCTGTACCAAACAAAAAAAAACCCTATTTATTATATTTAAACAAAAAATATAAGCATAATTAATTACGAAAGGAATTTTAAAGAAAATTGGCTTGAAATAACGATGAAAAAATTTGCGACATTTATAAAACGCTCTTGTGTATTCAACACTTTACGAATGTAACATCAAGATAAATTATTATAATATTTCAGTATCATTAAATAAATGATTTCACGAATCTAAACTTCCTTTAATAATTTTTAGTATTTAAAAATAATTAAAAGAAGTAAACGGTATGTAATATGAAGCAATCGTGATACATTTGTGCCGACATAGAATGGTTATACCTAGATTCGAATCCAATGACGGAGAAAGAATATTTACAATTAATATTGGGTCGATCATTAGAAAATGGCAGCTTTAAGTTTTTTTTATCCCGCACTTAGATGGATATTAAGCACACTTAAATTTATACAATTATAAAAATAGAAATAGTTATAAAAAACATTTACGAATAACTTCATTTGTCACAACCGTGCCACTGTTAACGCGACTGTTGTGGGTTCGATGCCCACTCAAAATGAAATATTTTTTATTTTTATTTCCTCGTTCTGAGAACAAGGCAAAGTGCGGCGTAGAGTTCCGCAACACGCAATGGCATTTAACAAAATTGTCAACAAAATATGGTATAACTGAGTTCTCCCTGAACTTTTTGTATCGTAAATATATAAATAATCAACCTTAATTGGCACCTTCATAATAATTTATTTAAATAAAGATAACTTGTACAAGAAAATGCAAAATACGTACTACGTGTATTAAAACATGTCACTTATATAACATTGTAATTGGTTGTATAAGAGGTTAGTAAGCGATTACAACTTCGTCATTCGCTTTAGTAACAAATACCTAAAAAGGTTTTAGTTTCTCTTTTTAATAATATAACTTAATAATATAAAAATAATAGCTTCCAGAATTCGGCGAAAAGTGGAAAACTGAAAGGTCATAATGGCAACGGAGTGTCTTACAAGGTTCCCTCTGCCCTCCCTTCTATATGCGGGACACAGCGTGAAACTATGAAAAAAACGTTATAAAAATTTACTAAGCCACATCATTTACACTTATAATAAATATTCATTAAATATATTTAAAAAAATCGTCGCAAAACACAAACATAACCCACATGCCATACTAAATTATAACATAAAATGCGTTTTGAACTTTGTCAGCGAAACTAGTATTTCCAAGGTCACCGTATACGGAGCACCCCACCGCAGGTGCTAATAGAAACGATGATGATGACAGCCTGCTGTCAGGTGGAAGATTCGCAACAAAACACGTTTTTACTACAACTTTTTCATATGGATGACATATGGAGCTAGTATTTGTTGGCACGTGGCGAGTTATTAAGGAATTAACTCATTAAGTAACTTGGACAATGTATGCATGTACGATATTAGATCGTCGTAGCGTGTAGCCGTGCGAACTGTAAGCATGGCGGTGGTAGGTTCGATCCCCGCTCGGGGGGAATTGATTAATATTTATTATTATTTTCATTTCGTCGCTCTGGTTACAAGGCAAAGCGTGATGTTGAGTTCAATACGTAATTCATCATTTGGCGGAAAGTGGGGAAAGGAATGTCTTAACACTAATACCCCTTTGTTTACCCTGTTATAAGCGAGATAAAACGTAAAGCTAAAAAAAAAATATTGTTTAATTAAGTGCTGGTTGTCAATTCGTCGAGTTCGCTTCCACAAGAATATATTCTTCTCTCATGTACTATAGACTGGTATTATATATATTGAAGATGATTGTTCAATATTGTATATATGTATATACAGCAATTATTACAATAAATGTTTATTAGACTTAAAAGTAGTAATTGCTATTTTTTTCCATTTTAATTGCATTTTGAGAATCTGAAAAAATTTTTTTTTAATTTTAATCTGGTGAATGTATGTATGTATATATACGTATATAAAATGTTTATTCATTTCTATAATTAATTTTATGAAACAATTAAGTAAACAAAACACAATCTAATACGTATATATTTACAAGTATAATTAAAACGCTTACGACTAATGGCCGAATATGTACAACAATAACCAGGTGGTAGTTTAGATCTTTCTCCACTTTCTGTTTATGCTTTAGGTTTATTGTCGTAATTTGCGGAGCTTAACGCTGCTCTTCGTCCCGTAAGTCAAGGAAATATCTTTTGTATCCATAAATTCAACTCACTACCTGTCCACCACTTCTGTTTGATTTAAAGATTTATTATAATTATATAATAACATATTATTATAATTATAACGTTTTACTGTCAATATTTGTTTAATTATACAATTTCAATGTCGGCCATATAATTTTTACGATAGATATGCATTTTTATAAATAGCCTGTAATAATAAATCATTTTCAACCATTACATTATGTATTGTCAAAACATGCTTAGATGGCTATCGTATATTTTTTTCCTGTTCATAATAAATTATTGAGTTTATATACATACATACAAATCATATGCAAATTTAATAAATATAAAAGGCGACGTTTACGATCAATTAGAAAAAAAAATTCTAGTCCGGGTCAATAATTAGACAAAGGCTTGTACAGATTGTAGTAGTCCCCGGTCGGGTCGAGTCAAATACTTTACGGTGAGTTTATTAATTAAGGCGGCCGACCTTGCGAGCGGCACTTGCAAGGAGGTCGTGCGCGTGCGAGCGAGACGGCACCACGTCGCGCAGCTCGCACCCCGACCGTCGCGCCGATGAGATTGAGGACTGCCGTGCGCGAAGGATGCGCAATGCAGCTATTACATTGAACGTTGATAAAGGAATTTTGTTTCATATTGAACGTTTTATGCAGCAATGTATTAAAAACTATTAAACGTAATTGCCGCACCGCCCACTTGTCGTTTGACGCGGCGCGTCATTAAGCCGCCATGCGATCGACTCTCCTCATTGACCTTCCGTTATCTGCAGATTATCGGAGTTATAAACACTTTATTTGTATCGTTTCCTGAGATGTCACAAAATCGATAAATTAATTTTTTTGTAAATAATAACTAATATTATGTAATGAAAGCTAGTAGATATAAGATATTAACATAAAACATGTGAATATTTAATTGATTATAGTATTTATTTCTCAATTATATAGTAGATCGATAAAATTTCGTACAGCCGTAACGCAATAATGCGAATCATTATATTTTATCAAGCCATAAACCGAATAAGTTATGCATGCAAAACAATTTGTAACAAGTGTTTTAAAATTATATAAATCAACGCGAAACTAATGAACAAAGAGCTTTAAAAGTAGCTCGAACGCCAAGCAATTATGGATGCTAAGAGGCGAATCTACAGTAAGCCGGTACACAATGACGTATCATACGAACACAAACACGGGAGTAGCGGAGAGCCGCGCCGCCGCCCGAGATCACTCGAAACCGCACCTTAAGCTCATTGTCAAACCGATTACAATAAACAAACAGGGACAGACGCGGCTGGAATCCTGTCAAACAGGCGAGTTCGAGCGTTGACTTATTATCGGTAGAGCATTTCTGTCGCGACCCGCGCCGCTCCAATATCACTCTTATCACAATTGAATAATGTAGAGTTTGATGTGGGCACGTTATCGGTACAGGTAAGACACGGGCGCCGTCGCTTGCTGCCCACGCACACCAGCGCAGCTCCGCGTTGCCATAAATAAAAGATTCCTACAGAAACAATTGTTGCGTGGAGGCGAGTTGGGGTCTCAGTGAATGTACGTAGCCGACTAATCGCCGTCAGTCGATCGCGAAAGTAGGTGACCGCTCGTGATTGACGTTCTTATGAAACCCCGTTCGATGACATTTAAACTAGGATGGCCAACGCTCCGGTCTGTGCAACGCGCACTAATCATAGAAATATTTTTATTTGATTCCTGCACGCGTCATTCACAATAAATATCGTAGAAAAGATTAAATAATCTACAAATTTCCTTACAATCGATGCGATTATCATCATAAAAATAATCGATATCATCACGATAAGTAAAAAAAACACAATACAATCTTATCCGCTAATGTATCAAAATTGTTTTGTTTACAAAAAAAATGCATGGGGTATATTAAAATGAAACATTTAAATTTTGGATATATATTTGTTTAATTAATCCGAACTCTATGGAAATCTTTGTTCCGAGATAAAGCCGCTCTACTTAACCTCACTACACAGAGACGCGTAAACATGAAACAATACGGTACAATGGCACAACTTACGATATTCGGCCGACGTTTTGTAAACAGCAGCATTATAGACTTTACTACTATGAGAATAAGGTATAAGTATATCTTTTCAATATCATTCAAGTACAAATGTATGACTACGTGCACTCAAACAATCGTGGACTGCTACGCTGTACGCACACACGGACAGGGAAGGTTCTTGCGTAGGAACGCGCGAACGTCAATGTGTGGGAACGCTAGGGAAATTTATACGCGTTGTTCATTTCGTTCAGCATCACACGCTCTACGTAATTCACACATTTGTATCACTTTATAAAACATTAATTTCTTATGATGTTCACAGTAATTTTGTTAACATTCGTTGCAAATAAATTATATTATATTAATTAATCCGTAATTAATTTATTATAATAGTAATTTTGTTTTAATTAATTTAGAAATAGAGACAATAATTATTCCCAACGGTCAATTTAAGGTTATTTTTTGTATTTAAACTAATGAGTAATGAAAACGTAATCTTTTTATGACGTAAGTATCATAGACCAGTAACGTAACGTATACTAGATAGGATATATTGATATACTTAATTAAAATTGCTTGAAAAGATATAAATCAATATCAATAAATAATTACAATAATTTTTATACTTAAGTTACCATTAACAAATTAAATGTACAGACATGTATATAAATATATTAACAAATGAACTTGTTGTCAATAATAAACAAAACACAATTACAAACTAGAAGAGAAATCAGAGTTAAAAATTCATAACAAATCGAAAGTTTAAGCAAATGAACTCGAGGCAATGCTTTCTAGAAATTATAATGTACGCTCATATATAATACTCGTAGGTGGCTTGGACATCGGCGGGCACGGCACGCTGCAACTACCAAGCTGGTCATCCAAATAGATTTTTTTTTTCTCTAAATTTGTTTTTATTAATTGTTATTTAATTTAGTGGTCAAAAATTATTTTCACATTTAGTAGTTAAAGAACCAGCATTTTTTATTCGCTCCAGTATAAAGACAAAGCACAGCGTTGAGTTCCGGTTCGATTCAACATGTCAGGTTTCTAAAATGGGTAGTGCCTGGGTAACTGAATAAATAAACATAATTTTCCTACTGCCTACCATGCCGTACGAGGAATACACCGTGAAGTGAAGTGAAGTGAAGAAGTGCGTCATTTTTATCATGATCGTTTGTTTTAATTTAGGCATTGTTATAAAGATAATTTAAAAAATAGTTTTCGGGCTAATTGTTGAACTTTAATATCTATAAATTATTTTAATTATTGTTTTAATGCAATGTCGCCTCTGCCTCAAGTTACAACGAAACGCTGAGCCTTAATGTAACTGATGGTGAAATCAGTATAAAAGAAGTTGAGAGTGCAGTACGAAGGCTGAAATTAGGTAAGACAGCAAGAGCAAGTGGAGTTACTGCAGAGATAATGGGCCACGAGTCTTGAACTTGTTCTGGATTATGTGCAATGATTTTATGCTAGAAATCAGGAGACATCCCGGACGATTGGCGAGTTGCAGTCATCTTGCCTTTGTATAATGGTAAAAAAAGGATCACAGATAGACTAAGGAAGCTATAGGACTATCAGTTTTATTAGCTTGGATAGTAAAGTTTATGTTAAAATATTAGCGAGAAAGATGCAAGAGAGATCCAAAATGCTATCAGAGGCCCAAGGATGCTTTATACTTGGAAGAGGGTGTATGAATCAGGCCTTTTCCCTCCGCTTAGTTATGAAAAGTTTTTTGATCGTTACCCAAAAAAATCTGTACTTTAGTGGACTTGAAAAAGGGGTTTGACAGGGTAGTGATAAGGAATTATGGACTATTACCCCGGTACTACGTGAGCGGAATCTTGCTCTGGTTGGGACATTTGGGAGGTGTCATGCGGTGTTAAATAGGGTCGGTGCTGGGTCAGATTCTGTGGAACATCAGCTACAACTGGGTGATGTTGGGCAGCATCCTGCCGGGGGTAAGGATCCTCTGTTACCATGACACGCTGGCAATGGCGTGGCGTGGCATGGCGTGACTCATATCGTCGGGCGGATACGGCGACTGGACCTGGAGGTTGCACTCGACATGTACGAGGCAATCTACTTCAATTTTTCGAGGAGGGCCGCTCCATCAATGTCATCAGGGCGATACAGAGATACAGTACCATCTCTGGTGAGGCGGCGTGTTGCGAGGGACCTGGACGCATTTGCTCTGGCATCAATCTATTACCGACGCCGGGACCTTGCATCCGGTGCGTCTGCAATTTCTTTCCCCACTATACAGGTACTCTTAGGACATGATTGTTTCTTTTTTTCACTGCTTGTCGTGGCCAGGGCTATGGCCGAGTCAAAATAAAAAAAAACAGCTCGGTTACTTATACTTGGATAGCTGTCTCCAAGGAGGAAAACATGAAGTTACGTTGGAGTGAAAGTATTTGAATATAAATTGCCATCATTGCGCACATGATGCAGTGCTGTGCGCAGAAGATGCAGTGATATGCGCAGTGATGTGCGATGATGAATGTGAGTAAGTCCTAAGTTCTTGTATTTAAATGATCAACGTAAATGGTAAGATATAGGAACAAGTGAATGAAGTGTTATACCAGGGAAATGTTTTCACTGAAAAAGTCATGGATAATTCTAAATGGTTGTGGAAAGGCGTGTACCTACATTGAGACGGCGGCACGTCATTACAGTTGCACGTTTGACCATACACAATGTAGTGTTGGTACAGACGCTGTTATACGGCAGCAAAACGTGGTTATTACAGAAGAATAAAAGAAAGATTAACGCTGTGGAAATGTAATCTCTTCATAGGATATGCGGAGTCAGTTTAGCTGATTGAATTCAACCAATGAAAAGATATACAGAATGACAGGTATTAGCGAGGACGTCACGGTGGGAATGAAGAACGTGTCAGGTTGTTAGGACAAATGATGAAACAATGGCAAAAGAAATTTATGAAGAAAAAGTGAGTGGCAAGAGAGTTACGGGGAGAACTCGATTGACATTTGAAAACACAGTATAAGAGGTATTGGAGAAAAAGCAGGATGTCCTCCAGGAGGGCGCCCGTTAGAAGAGGTAGACGAAAGTGGATGAGGCCAAAAGTATGTATTTAGCGCTCCATTTTCTCTGACTACCCTGCTAGGGATACAATGTGAAGTTAATTTTATAAGTTATTATTTTTCTTTCTCACAGTCACACTGGATATTCAATATAAATTTTAGCTTGAGAACTCAACGACTTTTATTCCCTTATACCAAGGTTAAATAAAGTGCTTCCCTGAATAAGCAGTCAACAAAGTTATTGCAGTCATTAATTTGATCGGAAAGCGTAGAACATAGTGTCTTGACACTAGGTCCTCTCAGTCTAATTAACTATAGATAAGCGAAACACACTGAAAAGCTGAAAAGACGTTCTTTACAGCATCAGTTATAAAAGTAACATGCATGTTAAAGAGGTTTAAAGTTAATTAGAACATAATTTCATTTGCAACACTGCGTACGACGAATCCTTATATAATAATGTCTGTCGCCGGCGCCGCTTTTATATTTTTTATCTTAATCATGTCTTTCTCTGACTATGATCTGCGTGCCGTCATGACCTACATACATTAGTTTCAGGGCAAATGGCTGCTTGTGACGTAAACTTATGCTAATTTTTTCGATGAAAACGTAATTTCTACATTGATATAAATATTTTGTTCATTTAAATATTTCTCTGCCCGAATTTAAGCCGTTCCTTTTCAATAGATACATTTGAAATATCCTAACACAATTAGGATGAGTTCAACTGGACGCGATAGTTGGGTTTAAATGACATGGGTAAATGATATACTTATTATATGTATAGGTACTTCTGCAGTCTTATGAAACAAATTACATTCTTTAAATGAATGCATTCCTAGAACTGATATTGAAGTAGGTACATTTTTTTTATTATTAATTTATCAACAATATTGAATTCCTAAAAATAAAGCTAATTTCAGAAAACTTCAGTCATCGCACGTATGCAGTAAATATCGACTCGTAAGAGTCAATAGTTTTCAGCTGAACTGCTATCAAAGCGATATAAGTATTGATTTATTAATTCGCGCGCATACCTAGACACTAGCGGTCATTGTAACAAGACGCAGATACGTCCAGCTCGCATATGTGTATAACCTCATTAGGTGATAAACTTCGTTATAAAAAGATTTTAATTTACATTTATATCGAAATCATTGTAAAATTCATTGACATTTTGTTGATTAAACATACGTTCAAATATTAATAGGGTAAGAGTTTACATATTGGTGTTTCCCCGATATAAAAGTAATGATGTTTCATCGGTAAGTATACAAAAAAAGGGTTAAATAGTTTAAAAGTAATACACTAGCGTTTACAATTGAATCATTACAAGTACTACATTATAAAATTAAAAAAGAAAGAGAAGAGATGAAAAAAGAAAACTTGTTTAAATAATTGTCAAACATTAAATCAATAAAATATACAATAAGATTAATCCACGTATTAATATGTTACTTATATGTTTAAACAGTTTTAAAAGTCTACACACAATAACAAAAAAATACAAGTGTCCGCAAAATAATAAATAGTGTCGTAATCTACTGTAACTTGTTTGCCTTTTGCGTCACTCTTTAGCATTCGTATTGTGTAGTGACACGTGATATGTCATACGCTAGTACTTTAAACGTACCGCAGCCGCACTCGCCATCATATTAGTAAACTGTTCAAATAATACAAAAATATATGTACGTATCAACTCGCTCCATTGAAAGTCATAATTATTAGGCAGAATTTTCTCACATAAACATTGTAACGAAGATTGAAGAGTCTGCCAGCTAGTCGAAAATATCCTAATGTAAACATTCTTTTAAAACGTGTCTATCGATGTTATTGATCGCCAATGTTACTTTTTCTTATTTTTTATAGATGTTGTACGTAGGTTTGCTATATAACTAGTTTATGAACTTATGTAACGACATACCTGTAATGGGCATTTTGTTCAGAAATCAGCTATTGTTGCTAGTTGATTTCCTCTTATCTTGATGAAGATTTTTTTTCTAAAACAATTATTTTATTTAGACCAAAAATATTATTTTAAATTACAGTGTAAGAAAACCTAAAATATCTATTGATACTAGTTTGTGACTGGATTTTGGTACATAATTTACCGATTCCTGTTTATTATTAAGTACTAATTACGTCGGTACAAGTAGCATTGAACGTTATTGTTATCAATGGAATTTTACCCACTTATTCAATCAATTAAAATTTAAATATATAAAAATTGTAGGCAATATAGCACTATAAATAGAAATATAAAATGTTAAAACTATATGGAGTATTTTAAAATACAAATATTTGTCCTTTTCTGTCATAATTACATGCAGATTTTAGAATCTGAAGAATGAGAATATTTCATTCCACTAGTTTTATAATAATAAGCAGTTTTGCTACCTCTGCAAGGCCTCGTTTGTGACATCATACGTCCGCGTCCAAGATTACAATCGCGACGATTTACATTATTGTCGTATTGATTTAGTGCCGCCATAAATGCTTGTCGGATTGTTACCACTTTTAACTAGTTACGAATTAATTGGCCACACACTTCAAACTTTTGAAAAAAAAAGCGTCATAGAAATTGTACAAGTGCAATAAAAATATTTAATTTATATAACAAACTCAATTGTGAACTAATAGTATATAAACAACAATGTAACTTTTATCCGGTACGGACAATGACGAGAATGACTTATAATAAGAATATATGTCACCCAGTACCATGGTAAAGTACTGAGATTTAATGCGCAATAAAGTCTATCAGGGCCATCTTACTGTTTGCTTTGAAAAAACATATTTTTCATAATCTTTATAAGTAAAATCAAAGGTCATTCTGAACTCTAGCTAATAACTCAGTCGTCTCGTAGTAATTAAACGTCACTTAAAATCGAATAAACTTTGTTGTTTTGTGTTTATACATTAAGTAATCACTAATCAGTTTAACATAATGTATTGATGATTAACTTTACATACCAAAGCATGAAACAAAACAGACAACAATGTAAAATACAAAAAAAAAGAGTGCTACCTATTGAGAATCAAAATTAATTAGCTTGCGAATACAAAAATGTAATACTATTTAATTAGCAATGAATCGCCTATGACAATCGCGCTAACAAACAAAAGGACTTCCTGATCGCTACAAATTAAATATCCCTTAAACAATATTTTCTAGGAAGTATGTATGAGTATGCGCAGGCACAACGCAACATTGTTATTAATTACGGATAAGTTTCAGAATAAGGGGGCGATAAGTTAACAATGCCAGAGCGAGACGGAGGACGACCTCGCGACTCATCTGCCGTGCTTAATCGGGTCGAGCGTTCAATGTCACACGGTATACGTCATCGTGCTTCAAGGGAGGATTGTGACGGCGTACATTATAGTTAATAGCATTTATAATTGCTTTATTTGATATGTTTAGGGATGTCTTATAATTTTTTAAGCTGGCAGTGACGACCTGGTGTGTGTTATGTGACAGTTCTCTGCTTGTCCTCTATTGTCATTTGTCAATTTCGTTTAGATTACTGACGGGATCCTATGTCATTTTTTACTTTATTAAATCAGAAAAACAAAAATTTATATTGTAATAACATTCAACTAGATGGAAGTTGGACCCATCAGTTTATATGATGCACTTAGGGGAGACTTGAGACACTTGATTTATTTATTTAAAAGGTAAGACAAACAAGTGTATGGGTCACTTGGATAAGTGATCCATCGCCGCTCACGATTCTTGGCCACTATTTCATAAATAGCAATCTAATTTTAAATATTTTTAATTACTTATCAAATTAGTCATCTCCGAAAAGAAACAAATGTGTAACAAACAAACAACACTAACACTTAACATTATACTTATGGAATTATTGTAAGTTAAAACAAACAAACAAACATTAAAATGTAACAATATCATACGGCAAAAAAATAGATATTGAATACGGACAAAGTACGTTTATTAATAACAATGGAAATTTTATTAAGATAACATACAATAATTGTAAAATTTGGATTTTCCCAGCAATTATGTGCTTTTGGGACTCGGGAGTATCCCAGTATATAGTCAGAAGATGGAATTTCCGGTCATCACTGATAAAATAATCTATTTTGGTTCAGTGTCGTTACGTTACATTTAATATATGTATAAATTACGTATATTGTATGTAGATTAACTTTTAAGTTCATAAAAAAAAATTGTAATAAAAATATAAATTTCACAGGTATATTATTATTTTTCCAGAAATTTTTAATTCTGTTTTAATACACGATACACGATGATAACTGAGTTATCATCGTGTATAACTCAGTTATCAACGTGTATCGTGTATTAAAACAGAATTAAAAATTTCTGGAAAAATAATAATATAACTGTAAAATTTATATTTTTTAATTAATAATAATATAATTATTAATAATAATATAACTGTAA
>DWAO01000469.1:0-25456 GCA_018230605.1 Heliconius congener
CATTACCTGATGCGAAACGCAGTGGCATAAAGCCACTACTTCACGCCGGTTTTAGTCGCCTCTTACGACACCGCCAGTACCAGGATGATCCTATTCTAGGCCGGGATCACACGGCACAAAATTTGGAGATATAGTAGGTACGGAGATATAGCAGGTAGGTAGGTAGGTAGGTACCACCTATATAGTAGGTATCTCTATTATAGCTTCACACTTTATTTCTTACTCGTTAGCCAATGAGAACGGAGCGCCGAGCGCTGCGGTCTCTCCATACCTCTATCACCTCTATTATCATCAAACATTTCAAGGGTTACGTCTCTTACCTTGTCTCTCTCTCACTCTTGTTTTCTAAATCTTTTTTGCCATTCTTTTATCACCCATCACTAGAGCACGTTCTCCTTCATTCTCACCTTGATATCCTCGCTAGTACTTACCTGCCATTCAGTGTATCTCATTTCGGATTTGGTCAGTTAAAACAACTCCGCATATCCTACGAAGAGATCATATCTTTATAGTACTTTCCTATACTTACAGTTCCTATTGTAGAGGAGATGATCACCTTTATAGCAAGTTGTTAAATCAGTGATTTGCATTCTTGTATAGTTTTTTAAAGAAATATTTAGAAATTAAATCCCATTATGCATTCCGTTTGTTTATATGATAATTTTACATAAAGAAATTTTAGAAAGAATACGTTATCTTCTCAATACATTTTAATAAATAATTGGTTACGTGTAGTGAAACAAAGGGCGATGTTTTGGGTCTTAGGTGTTCTAAATAGGTATGTAGAGAAATCTGTCACTCAATTATCTAGTTTTTAATAACATGTTTTAGCCACTTACCTAATTTTAAAATAAAAATCACTCAAATGCAAGTCGGACTTGCCTACTACGGGTTCCATATCATTTTTAGAATTGTAGAATTTTGGGAAGTACAACTTATAAAAGTTCACAAGCTTAACATTTCGTTTTTTTTTTCGGTATTTCAAAGAACCGTACATACATATACATATTCACCGTACATACATATACATATTCATTTAAGCGTAATATCTAGACGCTATTTCGTCTCGTCGTCTTGTCTTGACGGACGAACAACAAAATGATAAGGGTTGCATTTATTTCTTTTGAGGTACGGAACCCTTTAAATACACGTGACGTAAGTGACGTCACATTATATATATATTTTTCTTTGGTCTAAATTCGTGATTTTAAACTCCACACCATACATCTCTTGTACTGATCGCAACATCACATATTTAACACTTGATATTTTATTTTTGTTTTTAAAAGTGAAAAATACTGTAATGCATGGCGTGGAAGAACTGATATATATTTTTATATATATATTTTTAATGATTTCTAGTAATAAATTTATTGTTAAGACTTTTTTCTGATTCTACTTTTATAATTACACACACAAATGCAAAAGTCATTTTAAACCTCGCGAACTGTGCCTTTTTTGTTATTACGCTATTATATATGACATTCTAGGCCTATTTATGTATTAATTAATGACAATGAAATCATTATAAGTTTTATATTAAAAAAATATTTATATAATTTAAAAATATCTTTAGTTTGCACACTAGTAAAAAAGTTTTTATACCTATATTGCAGATTCAATGGGTAGGTAGGTACATACCTAAATATTTAGTGAAAAAATTAAATAATACCTACATTGAAATAAATAAAATATACAAAAATTAAAAAGTATAAATAAAAATTTTGAATAAAAATTAATACAAACATATAAATATATAAAAAAATATAACAACTAAACTAACAAACAAATAAGTAGGTACCTACCTACAATCAATTAAAAATATGTTATAAAAATTGCGAATAAAATATATCTATAGTAAAAAATCACCATATTAATAATAATCATTGAATTAATCAAATAATTGCAGCTTAAATCCAAAACAAAAATAAACAAAAATCCAAAAAAAAATTAATAAGACTAACAAGAAATTATGGTAACATATAATTGAAAAAAACAATTAAATATAACCATAAAAATAAAAAATAATAATAATAAGAAAAAATAACTAACAATTTCAAGCAGAATAGAAAACAAAACAATCAAATACTATAGGTAAGTGGGGATGGGCGGGGGGCGGGGCGGGGGCGTGGCGTTCGAGCGGGACAGACGTACGGCAAGGTCACGCCGCCTATACAGTGTTGATTAGTTGTGTTATTTAGTTATGTTATTGTGATTGTTATTTTTTAGGGGGGTTTTTAAGGTTTTTTAGTGTGTGTTTTAATTGTATAATAGATAGATTTATAATTTTTGTGTATTTTTTTTTAAATTGCATATTGGTTACAGTTAAGTTTGTTTTTACAATTTAAAAATCCAATAATTGTGTGTACAAGATAGTCATATTCTTTAATTCATTAATTTTTGAATAACTAACAGAATATATTTACTATTACAAATTTATGAAAAGTTATAGAATTTTACAACTAAATATTATTAAATATTACCAATCGGAATAAAAATAATATAAACAATTACACAAATAAACACGAATTAAGAAAAATGTAATACAAACACAAACTCAATGCAATTCCATGCACATTATGACAGTCCAGCAATAACTGAATTAGTTCCCACACCGGCCGTCGAGCGCCACTGCGCCACGCGTCACCTCTCCGGCACTCCGGCCGCGGCGCGCTATCACGACGGACCTATGTCCATCGCTCAGTGACAGTGTCTTAGTGTCCCCGTGTAGTGACCCACAACACCTGTTTAAACACCTATACTTAGTTATATTTGTATTACATTATATGATATGATGGATTGCGTGTAAGGAATTCGTTTTATATGGGAAAACAAAGCGCTGCTTGCTTAGGTGTTGTGTTAACTTTGAAATACTTCGTTCCAGGTAAGATTATTTTTCGTATCGACATTTAGTAGTGTTTATTTAGTTATTGTTTGTTATATTTTTGTTTGTTTGCCTATCATTTGATACGCTGCTGGTTAGTTTTGTGTGGAGTTTTGACGTTTTCAAATAAGTTTTTGGTAGCGTGACGGGGGCGGAAAAGTTTCGCCCCTGAAACTCAGTTTGGACGCGGCGGTAGCCGGCGTCGGTGGTGTAGAGCCTCGAAATGTGTTAGATTATCCAAAATAATTATAGTTTCACGTATATTACTGTTGTAATGTATTAGTAGAATATATTTTTCGTTGGTATACATGGATTTAGATTGTGACATATAAATAAAAGCCCAGGACTTTTATAGTGTAGTGTATACGAGGTTAACAAACAAATATTGTATAAAAACTTAAAATATAAATTGATGAAAGTGTTCTAATAATTGAAAAAGTGAAAAAAACTTGTACTTTAAAAGTAAGTGTGAATTTATTACTATTTATAACTTATTATTAATAGAAGAGAAACAGATTATTAATAATTTACTTAATGGCCGTTTCGAGTAATATTAATTTTCTAGTACATTCTCGGAAGTGACGTTAAATTGGACTCCGCATAGAACTGTTTTTTAGTATGTGAGTAATTTATATGTTAATATGTTTTTTTAATACAATTTTAAAATAAATTTTAAGTTTGATAACGTTAAGTTTAAATTATTAAATACTAATAATTAGTTAAGTTCATATTTTGAAACGACTCTTCAAATAGGCTTGATTTATAAAATGTTATTTGAGTATTTTCTGTAAAAATTGTAAGACATAAAAAACATCTTTTTTTTTAATTTTTATATAAGTTATTGGAAAAAATATTAATGTTATGTATATATGTTTTTATATACACAGTTGGTTCATTGTAAAGGCATGTATGTACCAACGTATAGTTTTTTTGACCAATACATTTATTATTCTTATATAAAATATCATTTAATTTACAAGAAATAAAAGATTATATATTTGCTTCATTTGCACAATAGGCTAGAATTTTATTTTAAAATGCGTCCGCCATTTTTTTTGCTACACACGAGTTAAAATTTTTGTGTATGATGAAAAAAATATTTATGCCTAATTTTGAAAAAAAAAAACGAATATTTCTAGTATTATTTATTAATTATAAAATCTAATAATTACCTTTGTTTGCATATTAGAATGATTTATCCCACCATGTTATTTGTACAATTATTCAACCATATAATAAAAAGGGAAGGCACTCATTCGTGCACATTATTTTCACCCTGCGTATTTTTAGTGGGAATCCGCCATCTTTACTTGAGTGCACGCCGGGGGGCGGGGCCGGGGTGCGAGAGAGACGGCAAGAAAACATACGGCCTTTTCCAAAATACTATCACTTTTTATTTGAAAATTTTGCGTGTGTTCCATATTTGATGTTTTTAATTATTCTATCCTATTAATATTATAATTGTAAATGTTTGTTCCACTTTAATGCGAAAACTACTGAACGGGTTTAGATAAAACTTTACAGAGATATAGCTTATATATACAATAACACATGGGCTACATATTTATGTAAAGATTTTGTATAATTTGGGTACAATATGGCAATAAATTGAAGAGGGCAAAGCTGAGTGTGGGTTACTAGTTTTGTTCTAATTTTTAAAATAGTTTATATCGTATTCTATTTTTATTTTTGTATTTATCTAATTTTATTTCATAATTTAAATTGTTAATTTAAATTATTAATTATAATTGTCTAAATAACATTATAATACTAAATCATTTGTAAATTACTTGTAATAATTTTATTTATTGTTAAAGCTAACTTAACCTCAATTGACAGATAGCCAAATCCAGTTCTATGGGTATTTAATAACTGTCATTTTGATTTAATAATTTTATTTCATAGATATGTTATGAAATATAAATTTAATAATCAAATGATTATTAAATTTATATAACAAAGTAACGTTTACGATTTTATCCAAATTATTTTATACTATCTATGTAGATTTTTAAGATACATAAAACTAAAACAGTGGGTGTAAAGCTATAAAATGTTATTTTATTAGATTTTAAACGCGATTTCTGTGAGTTTTATATACATTCATAAAGTTTGCATATTATTTTCTATAAATTATTATATTTTTTAATAGTTATGACATTTATAGGAACCTATTAATTAAATTAATAAAATATACTATTAATAAAATCTTCATAACCTTAGAAATTGTACTGTCATGTAAGAATTTTAATTAAATCAATTTTTCATTATTATTTTTTTATAATAGTAAAGTCAAATCTTACTTAAAAGGAAGAAGAATGTAAACTTTTAATAAACCAATATGTAAATTTCAAAATAGATAGATACTAACATTATAAAGCTGAGAAGTTTATTCGCGCTAATCTCAGGAACAACTGGCTCCCATGGAAAAAAATAGGTTTGTGTTGTATAGTCCATCTATCGAGGAAGGCTATAGTCTATATTACATCACGTTAATAGTTCAAAGTGGCATGTGCTATGATTTCAGTTACTTCCATTTGAACACGCGGGCGAAGCCGCAAGTACATAGGTATATATTTATTAAATAAATAAATATGTTTACAAAAAACTTGTACAATTATTGGATTTTATTTAAACTTATATAAAGCGCTAAATAATATTTTGTAATAAAAATACTAACACAATGAAGGAAAATATGAGTTTTAAAATTAATATTAGTCACAGGCTTTTAGATGGAGTGATTCCATGCCTAGCGTGTCATCATGTCTCATATTAATGAATATAAGTACCAATTAAACTTTTTCTTACTGTGTAATTTTTTTCTTTTAAAAACATTTTAATTAACTAAGTTGAAGTTAACTTAACTTAGCTTCACGCTTTACGGGGTAGTCAGAGCGAACGGAGCGCCAAACGCTACGGTCTCTAGATACCTCTTTCGCCTCGTCCACTGTCATCAACCTCTTCATACATGCCCTCCGGGGGATCCTCATGCTTTTTACGTGACCTTTCTCCAGTATCTTTGATACTGTGTTTTCGAAGGTCGACCGAGTAGTAAGTTGAAGTTAATTTTCATAAATCAGAACATAATGGTTAACTTATAACCACTATTATCACTTACTAATAGATATCAGATAGGTCTAGTAGTCTACCTATTGGTAGATAGGCAATACTTTTTTATGATATTTCACATTTTTGTTTTAGTACATTCAACAATTCAGTTAAAGCTGTATAAAGTTATATTTAACTTCATATATAAACATATTGGTCTAAAATTAATATGTAAAAAAATGTAGAACTTGAAACAATTCTTTCCCTATTAAATTCAACATACCTATAGGTTTTTATAAATCATATAATTGAATACATAGTATATCTATGTTCAAATTATAATACTTTAATAAAATATAATTTTTCAGGTGTTTTAATATTAGTAAACCGATCAAAGACATTCGTTCCACAGTTGTGTCAATTACAAATTTGATAGAGCCAAGGAAGAGCTCTTGTACCTTCTATATTACACAATTCTTGTAAAATTTCTTCGTGCTTAGTTTTATTAATAGAAAAAAAAATAATAGAAAAAGTTCCCAAAGTGTATGAAAGTTTTTTTTTCTGTAATAATAGACTAGTTTTCATATTGTTTCAACCATAATTACATGCATCATTACCATTTTGTGGAGATATAATATAGCCTATCGGTACATATATTGTAGTCACAATATTACAATTTGTTAAGCAAAGAAAAAAAATGTAACTATCAAATATTTAATTCTACTAGTCGTCGCCTGTAACTTTGCTTTAGTGGATTTTTAAGACGTAAAATTGTAAATTTCGTTGTTTTTCAATTCTCTTAGAAAGTTCCAGGAATCCCAAATACTTTCAGTAGTTTCCTCCTTGCGTTCTCTGTCAGTCACTTAGTAATATAATAAGTTTTATACAATATAGATAATAAAGAGATCGAAATTTTAAGACTAACTATGTATACCGACCATCATTTGAATAATTAAATCAATATTGAACCTTCACTCATATAGATGTATGAATAATATGTCAAACCAGTCTAAATTATTACATTCCAAGTTAAATAATGAGAACTTATTCCATTACGAAACAAAACTTGGCAAAATTTATTACCAAAATATTAACATACCTAAATAGATGTAGTACTTACTACAAGTAAGTATAGTAGTAAATTATGTAAATTAGTTGTTCTTAAAAACTAAAATTTGTTATTATTTAGTCAACATAGTAGTATCGATGTGTTTCGAGATATTTAATTGCTTTTATTTATTAGGGTTCTCTATTACGTTTACATTTAATACTTGTTTCAATACACACTGACTAAACGCGCCGGTTGTAGTTTCGATTCCCCGGATTGGGTGTTTTTTATTAAGTCGCTCTATTTAAAAGAGAAAGCGCGGCGTTGAGTTCGGTCTCTCAACACGCAATGTCACGAATATTGTGAGTGCCCAAGTGAGTGAAAAGTATATATTATATTATTTAGATAGGATGCAGCGTAAATGAATCAACTCCACGCTGTATCCCAGGAACCTAGTGTTAAGACACTCCCCTCTTTCTGCCGAATTCTGGAGGCATTGCGTGTTGAGTGGCAGAACTTAACGGCGCGCTTTGCCTCGACATCAGAGCAAAGAAATGAAAAGATATCCTTAAATAATATTCCTTTTCCTCGAGTGGGGATCGAACCCACAACCATTCGATTTTACAGCCACATTTTGCGCCCCTGTGCCACCACTGGCCTCCATGGATGCAGTGTGAAGCTAAAAAAATATCCACATCCTCTTATTAAAAAAACTTTAAAATGTAAATAAATTATATTCTAAAAAAGTAACTGTTGAATTTTTTGTCCGCTCTTCTTAGCAGAACCGGTGGTAGTTTCCTGTAGAACTGATAATACTGATCATCATTTTTACGTATCCAAAGAGCTACTAGTGGCTTAATTGAATAAATAATATTTTGATTTTTGATTTTACTTGTCATGTTGTCTCATCAGAGAAGGTTAACCACAATATTTTACCATTTTTAATATGTAAATATTATAACTATATATACATTACGAAAGGTAAATTTTGCGCATGCGCAACTCAATTCTGAATTCTTATAGACATTTTTAACTCGATAATATTATTCGTCTTTTAGTGACAGTTAATATACGGTAAGTAGAACACCAAAAACAAATACTCATTATAAGAAGTGCTTTAAAATCCTAAATAATCTTATTCCTACAAAAATAAACATAGGTAGGTAGGTACCTATGCATAATCCTAGCGTATATAATATTTACATATACAAATAATATAAAACAAATAAATGTAATACAAAACCTACAAATAAATATGTTTAATAGTTGAAATAAATATGGCGCGTGATTTATGACGGTATTGACATTGGCGCGGGCGCAGCCGCCATCTTGTTTGCTAATTGCCTTATGTCGTTATATTCGTCATGTCTACGTGACGCTGATTTTGTTTACTTAAATATATGTTTTACATGCGGTTGTGTCTGTGTTTGAATAAAAAATTAAATTATTTTAATTTTTAGATAGATACTTTTCGTTTTTATATACTTAATATTAGTTTTTGCATGCGGCTGTCCGTGTGGTCATTGGAAATATTAATGATGAAACGATAAATTCACTATCCAACATAGTAAGAACTATTCAGTCTGAACTAGATACTAGTTGTTGAGATTAGCGTCATCAACCAAACAAACTACAGCTTTATAATATTAGTATTGATATAGATATATGTGTATTCAGCATGTTGTTTATATGTAAGAAAATGGCTGTCTTATCTGACAAAATCATTTTATTTAATAAATTAATTAAATAATTCATACAAAGATAAACTACTTAGCTTTTTGCATTTATAAAGATGGTTAAAATAATTATGTTCAAATCCGCGTGTAAAATATAATATCTACCCATATATAAAATTTGTATGTAAACGTCAAAAACAAAATATTTAATATAATGAAATATATTTAATATTTCATTATATTAGGTAGGATAAAATAGGCACTTGTATATGTCATTATTATAAGACCTAGGCCTAGGCTTTATAAGAATTGAAAACAGTAAAATCATTTGGTTAATATAATTATATACTTACTCTTATATTTTCTTTATCTAATATTGACAATACATTGCTAAGCGAACATATATTTAATTCTTTCTTTTTATATTGTCAAAGTACATACGTTTTAATAATTAATTAATTATTTAGATGTATAACAAAAAAAATAGAACTTTTAAATATTAAAAACATGCCTATTAACGTATTAAAACCTTTTTCTTGCGTTATTTAGATACATATACCTAATTTACTCTACATATTTATTATTATTAGAACAAAGTAAATTGCATTAAGTAGTATAATATTCAGCTTCGCAAAAGAAATTTTCTAATACCTACCTATCGTTGTTTTTTTACACAAATGTCACTTTTAATAGCGTGAAGCTATCATGGGTATCTAAAATATGTAATCATTTAAGTCAGACTTAAGTTATTGCCACCACTATTGTTACGTAGGCGGGCTTTTAATATTTTTCCGCTCTCATATTTCTAGAAATGCATTATAGATTTATAATCAAAATAAATCAATGTCGATCGATCAGATGTGGGTTTTTTCTAAGAAACATGTTAAGTTTATAGTTCAAATGAAATAACACACATAAGTTACGGTTATGAGGTATGCTTCGTAACGGCCATGTTGAACGTTTTCCCGCCTTTTTGGGATGACGTGATGTAGAGATATTGGTTATTGAAAAGTATAAAAACAATACAGATTCAAAACGTACTCGTATTACATATCTTTAAAAACACAAATAATTATTTTAAATCTCAAATATTTAATCTTATGTGGTATTGTTTAGATATAATTTAATAAAAATAAGATAACATATCTAATGTTAAAGCTTTAACACTTTTTTAAATTAAAGTAAGTCCTTAATAATCAATAATCTGTATGACCTATATTTATTGCAAAGGACAAAACCATTTTTGATAAGTAAATTTTACAAATATAATGTATAAATTCTTAATTATTCTTATCATTAAAAAATAAACAAAACGAAGCCAAAAACACAAGAATCCATTTCAACCATAATTTACTCTCATACCGCCCGATCAACAAAAAAAAGGAGAATTTAATCAATTCCATCAATCCTAACGTATAGATGCACTCTACGGTACACGATTGACATTTTTACAGAAAATTTATCTAAATTGTCACTATCTATATAATATGTTTGTCTTTTTGTTTAAAATCCTTACTTTGTATGTCTGTCCGTCTGTTACCCATATTAACATAAATACAGCATTAACACTGAGTTAATTGACACATTCAACGATTTATACCTGACTCAAGAAAATCGAGCCAGTTGGAATTTTTTGTGTCCTTCTGTCTATATTAAACTAGTTTGCTTAGAAAAAATATATTGTATATTGATTTTTAATGTTCAGTTCTATATTGTTTTATGTGAGAATAGTTGGATAATGGATTTATTTAAATATATTGTTTTTTTTTACCTATTTAACGTTTTTTTTATTGCTACTGGCAAAATTGCACACTGGCATTTACAAAACACAAAAAAAAATGTTATCAATTTTATAAGTGTTGTGTGTGTATAGAAATTAATTTATATATAAAAATATTAGGAAACCTCCTAAGCGGCTTAAAATTTCAGTATTCCTCTAAATACAAGGTATTTTGTACCACAGTACTACGTATATAGGCCAGTTAGGTAACTGATGGGATGTATCCCATCAGTTACCTTACCATTGTTTGTATTTTAGTGTAAATTAGAAAGAGAGCATGACTTAAGCACTAAATTCTCTTTGCCTTTAAAATTACATTAAAATACGTTAAGTTACTTTCTTCTAAACAGATACTTGCATAGTCAGTCCATTTTTCGAGAAAGACTATATATAAGCTATATTAAATCACTTTATTTTTTCTTAATTTTTTACATTTTTAAAATTTTGATCCATACCAAATCGTCAATATAGACCTTATCATCAAACCGTTCAAATGTGTTTCTTACTTATTTCTATTTGACTGTACGGGCACAGTCACAGGCAAAAGATAGTATGCAATCAAATAATAACCTAAAAACAATATTAGTATCGATTTAATTCGCTCTTTCTAGGAAGTATACAAGTGACATTTTCCACCGGACGTATTAACGCTGGATTCCTGTTTGATGACGTCATCAATGTATGACGAGATTTTGCATATAACAGCCATTGCACCTAAGTTTTCTCTTTAGTTTCCTTAAATAAATTTATATTTTATTATTTACTAGCTTTTGCATTCGGCTTCGTCCGCGTGGTCAGAGTTAAACGTCTTGATATAGTCATAGACTATATTGCCTCGAGTGCGAATCAAACACACGACCATTGCGTTTACATTCCAGTCTAATATAATTGTTTATATAGCAGTGTGTCCACAGTCAATGCAGTAGTATCTGTTAGTAGTTTTATTTGTATTGTATTGTGTTTTAGGGTTCCATACCTCAAAAGGAAAAAACAGAACCTTAAAAGGATCACTTTGCTGTCCGTCTCTTAAGACTTTCTATCTCGAGATCGCTTGGATGTATTGAGTTAGAAATTAATATTAAATAATTAAGTTAACAATTGCTCGGAAACTCACACAAAAAATCTAGTCTGTTAAGTCAACGTATTCAAAATATAATTTCATCGTTTTTGCTGCGTTTTGTGTGAAATTTGCCGCCAATACAATTTCTATAAGTGAAAACTTACAATACAAATAAAGGAAAAGTCCGAAAAGTTAAAATTTATAGGTTAAAAAGATTTGTATAAACTTATATATATATGTAATTGTTTTGATATAAAATGAGTACGTACGCCCGCAAATTTAAATTTGTAAACTTTTATAAGTTTCTTTTTGATGACCTCAATACGGAACCCTCAGTGGGCTAATCCGAATCGCATTTGACTGGTTTTTTCTTGTACAAAATAATTGAAAAAAAAGCACTAATTTGATTGACTACACAGAAAATTCTTTATGTTTGACTGCTAGGCTTAAACAACAACAAACGAGCGTATCAATAAACATAACATTTTATTAAATAAATCCAACCATAACTTAGGCTACAATATGTAAAACCGACTCTAATATATGTCATCATAGCCAAAACTCGTCGTCGTCAGAACTAATGTGAATTACACATGCACAAATAAACCGACAAACTTATTGCTTTCAGCTGTTACGGGTAAAAATATGATACGTAACCTTAGTCCTCTTTTTTGGCTTCACGCTGTATCCCGCTTATAGCGGGCTAGGTAGAGAAACAAGTATTGGGCCACTCGGTTCTCTATTTTCAGTTATTTCTTAATCAACTTCTAAATAAAGGAGGATTATTGTTAGATATGTTAGTATATATGTGATTTTTATTAAAATTGGATATATTGGATAGTTCAGTAAGAGGATCGTTTTTGTCTTACGAGCTCGTGTGCTTTATTGGTCCACAGATTTCTTAAAAACTGAATTGAAACTTTTCGATTTTAATGACATAATTTCGTCAAAATCCGGTTTTGTTTTTTGAGTAAATAAGTTATTTTTAATTATTTAAAAATCACTTATTTTATTTAATATATTTCCTGGTTGTGCACAACCAAGACTAACAAAAGTTATCTATATGAAATAATTCCTCCGAATGGGAATCGAATCCACAACCATTACGTTTACAGCAAACACTTGCACTGAGCGATGACGTCAAATGGATATTGATGTCTAAACGTTGACTTTGTTTAAAACTCAACTCGTGAAATATAATTGATCGCCTCTTTATAATGAGTTTTTGCAGCTGCATAATATTGTTATAGAGTTTTTTCTATAAATAGACTAAAAGTAGTCGAAGGAAAGAATAGGTTATGAGTTATGAAATGATGACATTATAATGGTGAAGGTCATATTTATGGTTTTTTTACGTATTCCTCGTACAGCTCGGTAGGCAGAGGGAACCTAACGTTAAAATATAAGACAGTTCCCCAGGTACCGCGTAATTTTAATTATAAATAATAAGTTATTAATTTATTGCTTCGAGAGGGAATTGAATCCAGAACCGTCGCGTTTACAGTCAGACGCTGTGCCACTGCGTAACGACGTTGAATTATAAATCAAATCAAATCAGCTTCAGGCTGTATCCCGCACACAGCAGGGTAGGCAGAGGGAACCTAGTGGTAAAACACTCCATTACCCCACTTTCCGCCGAATTTTGGAGGCATTACGTGTTAAGTAGCGGAACTTAACTGTTGAATTATTTATTTTATGATTTTTTTAACATACACCAAAAAATACAGTTCAAAACCCATTAAACCTAAATCAATCGCATAATATTATACAACGTTACGAAAAATCCGTATTCAAAACGAAAAGTTCAATCAAAATCGGTGCAATAAAATATAAAAGTAGGTAATAAGGAAAACTCAAACGCGGCCGTCGATTGATATGATTCTTACTGATCTATCTAACGCATACTTTATAGCGTTAGAAACGGTTATTCCGCTATATCTTAAAAAATCGGTTATTTTTATACTTTGATCTCGATAAATTGAATTAGTTAAAGTAAACAAAATACTTGTTTTCTATCATTCAATCGGCAAATGTTTCTACGTGCAACGGCCAGTTAGTTGGGTGTTTTGACAGGCTCATTCTGTATAGTAATAATGCTGTCTTCGCGTCCATATGGACGGGATTCAATTGGAAATTCTTGTTCAAGATTTATATGAGAAGATCGATGATGATGTGTTTAAAGCGGTTACTGTGTTATGATTAAGGTTATGTATTTCTGATACTATCGTTGATCTGCAAGTTAGTACACGTGGTCATATGGAAACATGTACGGTTTAAAAGGGGAAATAAGTCCTCGAGGTAATTTAAACCACGTTACAAAATTAAAGTACAAACGATTAACGCGACATTTTTCACATTATTTATCTAGCAAGGCTATATTTAGACTATTACCTGCCTAGATAAATGAACTATCCAAAACAAAATCGATCTTTCGAATTGAACCAGTGATCTCTTATATTATCGTCATGTGACGATTTCAATGGTAACCTCACTGAACCAAGAGTCTATAATATCGTTATTCACACGACGCTAGCGCATTTCATTTAACATGATACTTTAATTACACTCCGTTTTAAAACGAGAGTTTCGTGTTCATTTAGTTAATTAAAATAAAAATAATATATCGATACGATATATATTTTTAGTGCGAACCTACTTTCAAAGCACTCTGTTCATGTTGATTAGCGTAACTCAACGCCGCGCATTACAATTTACATAATAGAAGAAATGTTACTGATTTTAATAAACAAAGCTATCTTTATAATTATGAACCACAAATATAATTTCCAACGTTATTATTAAAAAACAATTTAAATTCTAACAGCTGCCGACTGAAAGCGAGTTCGCGGGACTAAATCAATATGATATGACAGTTAGGGTCAATTTATGGCCCCCGGTTAATTAGAAACGGGGGTATCTAATGACTTGAAAAGATGCTGTGTATATACGTATCATTTTGTGGGTAGTTTGTTTCTATTTGGTATAAAAAAAATATATTTTTTGTGTATATTTTTTATAATTTATTATAAGCTTCGCTTTCGCAGATTGGGGTCGCAGCAGTGGCACAAACTGTAAATGCGACAGTTGTGGGTTTGATTCTCACTGTATCTTCCAAGAGTAAGGAACTGAACATAATTCACTACCTGAATTAACCACTACGGATACCTGGGAACCTAACGGTAACTCCGTACCCAATACGATGCATGCCCTAGAGGCATTGCGTGTTATGTGGTACTTACTAGAGCATGACTAAATATATAATTTCCTCGAGTGGGAATCGAACCCACCCTCCGAGTTTTAAATCACAAGCTTGTGCCTCTGCACCACGACGGCCTACAAATAGTATTTTGCTAAAACGTAATAAAAATAGCAACCCGCCAACCAAACTAAACTAAACTCCAGTATCAACAGTATCGACCGTCCGTCCGTCACCTGTCAATCTATCAAGTGCTAGATCATGTGTACAGAATGAACGTTTGTTTATACATCGGTTCAAAGTTAAAATTAAATGTGGTTATATCTAATAGATTACATAATCGATTTTTTTTGATGGCAGAGAAAATTTTGTGTTAAGACACTACGTTCTTTCTCCTATCAATTACACATTAAAAGTGATCTACGGTATTTTTTCGGAAAAAAACAACTATAAAAAAATGAATTATTCATAAACGCGACGGTCCACTTGATTATATTTAATGAATGATTATATTTAATTTTAATTTCTACACTCTGACAGGTCATCATCGCGCAGTCTCGAAAAAATGAGTGCAAAGAAGAGTGCGGAGTTTTTGGACACTATGTGCCCTTTGCATCCCGCATATATGTAGCAGATATGTGAAATACAGTATGGGGAGCGGGGAGGGACTTTTGAAACTATGCACCCCACGCTTTTTTATTCTATTCTTAATTCAAATTAAAAATATATATACTTTTTACTTTTTAGTAAAGTTTTTTTACAATTTTCAATATTCAAAATTTCAAATCCATCCAACGTTCTAAAGTCGATCAAAATTGCTTTCAAATTTTCCGTTACAAACATACACACATACATAGGCCGGAGTCAACAAAAACGTATTAAAAAAAGCTATCAATCTCTCACCTTATAATCAACTGAATTTGAACCCATAGCTATCAAATTCCATCAAACACACCATTACGCTTATACTGTGTAAATAAAGGTAATATAAACACTACCTATACCTACCTGCTTATATTTAGTGTATAGAATACCTGCAGTGTCAAGTACAACGACATTTGACCGCGCGCGGTCGCCTTTGATGCGTTTGACACTTAAAAATGCTAATTAATCATGGAGACTTACATATTATATTTTTTCTGTATAAATGTATAAAAAAAGGAGGGTGTTGTGACTGTACAGTATTTAATTGTTGCGGCGGTTGCGAGTTCCATTTCCACTCGAGTCTATTTTTATTTTCTTGCTCTATCAACCAGATGAAAAGCGGCGTTGAGCCCCAAAAGTCAACACGCAAAGGCTCATAAAGGTAAACTGGTCGTTATACGTTTTTATTAGATGAAGTAAGTTGGAAATACGCATAATAGGAATAGTAAATTAAATTAATGCTTATTTACACCTATGTCTTAGAGTGGACAGAGATGTCGAGATATATTTCTTGAAACGCCGCATTTTGCCTCGATACCAGGTGAAAATATTAAATTAAATATTTAATATTTTCACCTGGTATTGAGGCAAAATGCGGCGTTGTGTTCCGCCATTCAACACGCAACGCCTCCAGAATTTGATGGAAAGTGGGGTATGGATGCGTTTTAACACTAGGTTCCCAGGTTCCCTCTGCCTACCGTGCTATGTAAAGCTAAAAAAACTTAAATAAATTAGCGTCACTCTCTATCCCGCACACAGCATGGTAGGTAGAGGGAACTTAGTGTTAAGACAATCCGTTACCCCACTTTACGCCGAACTCCGGAGGCATTGCGTGAAAATGATTATTAACATATTATGAATATTTGCTTATCATATTTAATTAACATGAATTAATGAGTTAACTTAAAGGACGCCAAACTTACTTAATTAAACTTGATGTCATAGTTATATTGAAAGAACTATAATCGTTTCCTAACCTGTTAAGACATAGCGAGGCGTTAAGTTTTACCTAATAATATATAAAACGCCTATAAATTATCAAAATGCAGAGAAAGAAGTGTCTTAACACTACAAAATGCATAAGAATCCTTCTTTCTCGCATACTTGAGTAATTCAACCAGATTTGGGTACTTATTTGTTTTTATTATCATTGATTTTATCAGCGTCCTTATAAGATCGATTGGAGCGATTTCTCGATATCATTTTAATTTTGCGTTCCATTTCTTAAGTAAATTTGAACTCAATCCCTTTAGTGTTAGAGTTTATTATCGAGTAATCGTTAGTTATTGTGCAATATAAAATATGTAGTGTAATTATATCGAATATGCCCGACTGTCTGTCAGTGCGTCAATCAAAGGTGACGCGTCAGTGATGCGAATCGATTGCGTATATTTTATGTATATACATACATACCTATAGTACGGTCGACGAGTCGTGGCTGCTTTGAAGTTAGCTGTAAATGGCTGCGTAGATATGATTTTAGGTTGTCTTTTACTTTCTTCCTAAGTAAACAATGGCCAAAATTTCAGAAAGCCTAACCTCACGGCGGCCACGACTCGTCGGCCGTACTATAGGTATGTATATGCATAAAATATTGGTTAGGGAGTTTTGAGGTAAGTAGAGGAAATAGCGTGTGTACTAACACAAATAATATGATAATTTCACGTTTTTAGTAATTTTTTCAGTTTTTTTAAAGAATTTTTTGCGTTAATTCGTTGAATGAGGTAATGTAGAGAACTTTCTATTACTCCATGAATAAATAATGTTTTGAAATGTTTTTTGAGATATGAATTTTTGAACTTTCGATTCCCACTCTAGGTAATTATTTTCATTTCTTCGCTTTGATAACAGCATAAAGCGCGGCGTTGAATTCGTTTCGATACTGGAATAGTGCATGAGGAAACGGAGTGTCTCGACACTAGGTTCCCTCTATCTATTCTGTTATATGCTACAGTTATAAGTCGAAAAAAATGCCTTACAGGTTTTGAATTTAACAATGATGGACCATTTCCAATTTGATGAAAAACTTCCATGACTGATATGATTTTGACATTAGTGTAATCGAGGTGGCTTACATTTTTTTTTGTAATAAAATATGTATTTTACCGTTAAAACTCTTTTTGCATACATTTTTAATGAATCGAAAAGTATGTACTGCATAGACTGCATTGAACCCGCTCTCATCGAAGTACTACCTAAGTACGAGTATATTTCAATAGAAATATACCGATACCACTTTTACAGGTTTCTGTTTTCATTGATGTTTCATTGAAACAGTCATCTACATACCTATAGCATTATAACTCTTATTTATCCTGTAATAAGGTATGTTTTACTTATTTCATTATTTGGTTACTGTACACTTTGTCGTCTTAACTGTAGTATCTTATTTAAAGGAGATATGATAATATCACTTCATCTATAGGTACTAATATTATGAAGCTAGTGCTTGTTTCGTCGGACGCTTGTATCTCAGGAACTATTGGTTCAAATTAAAAAAATATTTTTTGTATTGAATAGTCTATTTATGTCTATTTATCGAGTAAGGATTGTATGACATCAAGTTAGACGTTTTTATGTAACACACTGTACTTGATGAATGTGTCATGACTCATGTGTCATAAACAGCGAGTAGATCTTTCATTTATTTATTTAAATTTATATTGCCTCGCTCTGGTGTCGAGGCAAAGCGCGGCGTTGAGTTCCGCCACACTAGGTTTTCTCTGCATACCCTGCTGTGTGCGGGGGTAAAGCGTGAAGCGGATTTAATTTTTTTTAGATCTTTCATTTGACGTCGTCGTGACACAGTTAACAGTAGGTATATGATTATAAAAGTGACGGTTGTGAGTTGAAACCCATCTCTGGGAAATGACTTATTCTCCCTACTCTGATAAGATAAAATGTGGCGTTATGTTCTGCCACTCGATATTAGAATTTTACCGTGACACGAGATCTTTTTTTCTTTGTCTAACTTAGTTTTTCTTAATGTATGACAGATCGCGGCGTTGTTTCGCGTACGGGAAGAGAGAGAGAAAACGAAAGTCATAGAAAACGTACTGTTATAAAAAAAACTTCAGCTTCACGCTGTATCCCGCACAGAGCATGGTAGGCAGAGGGAACCTAGTGTTAAGACACTCCGTTCCCCACTTTCTGCTATATTCTAGACAGATTGCGTGTAGAGTGGCAGAAATCAACGCCACATAAAAGAACTTAATATTATAAAATATACATATGTATATTAACTTCCTTTTATATCAAAGCATAACATTATTTAAAACTTGACATTTAAGACAATTGACAATAAACGATTAAACTAACATAAATCTATTATTGATCACGAAGCCATTATACTTTCAAATATATCAACTACCTACCTATAGGTGCTTCCCCACATTTACTTGTATGAAGGCGTACAAGTACCTAATAAGTTAGGTAAAAAAACGTTATTATATTCTCGTATTTACCTGTATTATTTCAAGTTACCTTTATAATAAACTAAACGGAAATTTATCTAACGTTCAATATGAATATGGTATAAACGGTTAAAAAAGTGTAGAGGGCCTCGAACTGTAACCGCGATGATTTTAGGTTCGATCTCACATCGGGGGGAATTAATTATTTTCAGTTCCTCTGATAGACTAAGCGTGGTGTAGAGTTTCGTTATTAGACACTCAATATCTCGAATACTGTGCGGAGATTAGGAAACGGAGTGTCTTAATACGAAATTAAGTTAAGTACCTATAACATTTATTGAATACTTCTCACTCGATTTTTCCATAAGTCGTCTCGAAGTTACAAATTCTCCTATAGAAGTTACAAATTCTTTAAAACGACGATAAAAACACTAATTTAGTAATTATATTCACAGGTGGTACCAAAATTAAGTAATCTTGAATAGCTATCACACACTAAAAGTAAGGGATTCTAATGTGTTAGTGAGATGAACAAAATCAAAAGATTATCCCGAGATCTAAGTTGAGATAAGATTGATGTGTTTATATGATATGTTAAAATACTTATGTTTATGTATTTTGTTTTAATGTCCACTAGTAAGAACTCTTCTGTTTATACCTTAACGCTGTATCCTATATCTTGGGTTAGGCAGAAGGAACCTGGGAACCTAGAATTAAGGCACTCCGCTAAACCGCTTCTGTGTCCCACTTTATGTATTGTGCGTTTAGTGGCGAAACTCAATGCTGCGCTTTGTCTCGTTACTCAGAGGAAGAAAATATAAATGATAAAATATTTCATTTCCCGAAGTGGCAATTCCCACTAAGTGAACTAAACGTGACGGTTGTGAATTCAATTTATCGAACTCATTTTAAACAAAATATAAGTGTACTTTCTTTTTTATGTTTACGATACTTCTGCATATTAGGGTAGGCAGCTGGAACCCAGTATTAAGACACTCCGAACCCCACTTCTCTCCAAATTTTCGAGACATTGCTTTTGGAGTGGCAGAACCTAACGTCGCATTTTTTCTACTAGAGAAAAAAAAAATTAAAAAGGTCATATACAAAAATATAAAGCAATCTGCGTAAACCCATGATCTAAACCTAGTTAAATAAAAGAAAATTTATTCAGCATATTAATTTAATTTATTGTTTTATCTTATTCAAAACTAACAATCTTGGATTTGAAATCGTCTGTTAAAGAATTTGTATTGATTTGCATAACTGTTTTGGTTAATTAAATTTAGACAGCGTGTCAATAATACGTTTATTTATATATCAAATAGCTAAGAGATCCGGTTTTAGTAGACGGTATCGGTGATTTATATTGAAACACGCTGGTAGGGACTATAGACAAGATTTTAAGTTTTGGAGATATTTTTTCTTTATTATACATACATAAGTTATGAAGAACATTTAAGTAGAAAACTTGATGGATCCTGAATAATTAAAAAAACTTTTTTGAATTCAGCTTTTTTAATATATTTTTTCTGTATATTGTCTTAGACCAAAGATATATTCTGATATGTTATGTTTGTATTGAAAATATAATAAAGAATTACAAGGACTTTACTCTACAATACTATTATGGTAAATACTTAAAGTTAAAAAATACATATAAATATTTTAAAATATTTTTTAGCTCTACACTGTATTCCGGAGTTAGCAGGGTAGGCAGAGACAACTTGCGGATCTTTTGTCAAGGTACTGCCTTCTCCATTAAGATACTTCCATTTTCCAATTTTTGCCGAGCTCTTGAGGTATTGCGTGCTGAGTGGCGGAGATCAACGTCGCGTTTTGCCTCATTACTAGAGCGAGGAAATGAAATATTAAATGTTTCATTCTCAACCGACCTTTCCTCCGAATTTAATTACATATTATAACAATTGGTTATTAATAAATAAAATAACAACTATAACATGGATTATTTAGAGCCTACGAAATATAGTTTTGCTTTTTTTATTTGGGTTACCTTACTCATGTAAATGAGATGATTGAATCAAGAAAATTTCAGTACAACTTTAGCTTTTAAGGGCCGCGGTGTGCAGCCTCCGTCAAAAGTTTAAGAAGTCAACAATAACATTAATACATACATATATAGACACGTATACTTATTATAATAATTACTAACAATGTTACGGTTAGGTGGCTAGGGTTTTAAAAATCTTTAACAAATTACCAAAAGACAAAACTATTATAAAATTTTTTTTATCAATTCTTTATATTTCTTTACGCTGTATCCCGCTTATAACAGAGTAGGCAGTGGGAACCTAGTACTACCTAGTAATAAGACACTCCGTTCCCCATTCAGACACTTCCGTTCCCAAATTTTCGTCGAATTTTCGAGGAATTGCGTGTTGCGTGAAGAGTTACCACCGCGAGGAAATCTAAATTCCCCCAAGAGAACATGGAACCCACAGCCTTCTCATTTAGAGTAAATAGAGTAACTCGTTTGTGCGCCACGACGGCCTCTGAATCAGTTAATATTGAACTAAAATTATGACTAAAACTAAATAATCGAGAAGTAAATTATCAATACACAGCGCTCCTCGTCAGGTTCCCATCCGCCCGTCAAAACAGTATCGGCGGGATTTTGTAACTCCAGCGACGGCCAAATTAACTATTTTCCATCGACGCCACAATTTCGCTGCTCCGCGTGTTGGATATCCCTTACTATGATATGTTTTTGTGTCATTTTGATAAATATTTTGAAAATTTTCTATGTACTTATAACATATAAAGAGAATCGTTAAAAAATGGTTCCGTATCGTTCTCTATAAAAACACTAAGAGTTCGCTCATATATTTATTTTATTTTACAGTTTTTTTAGTATTTGTTGTTATAGCGGCAACAGTAATATATCATCTGTGAAAATTTTACCTGTATAACTATCACGGTTCATGAGATACATCCCGGTGACAGACGGACGGACAGCGGAGTTTTAGTAAAAGGCTCTAACCTTTTGGGCACGGCATCCTAAAAAGAATAACTTTCTCCGCATAGCAAGATAGTAAGATGGAACCTAGAATTAAGAAATCAGTTTTCTAATACTAATACTTAGAATTAACTAAAAGATATATGTATTTCTAGAGACATTTAAAAGAAATCTATCATTTTATGTATAAACATTTAAATGTATAATAAAAAAAAAAAAGAATTTAACACACAATGGCCATGTTAATGATCTTTATCTCAATCTGTTCAAACAAATAGCAACATTTTAAATGTCTACTATATACCTCTTATCAAATTGAAAGTTTAGAACAGAATGTTTATCATCACTTTATATAATGGCGTCTCTATTTTAAGTCTTTACTAGCATATTATAGATTATTTAAACAACGACATTCGTTTAAAATTATATATAATAATGTAGATTTTTATCTATATATGTTATTAGAATATTTAGCTTTGAGGGTTCCGTATCTCGAAAGTAAAAATCCTTATACAAACACTTTATTATTTGTCCGTCTGTCAATTGTTTTTAAGATTGCGTGGAGGTATCAAGTTTAAATTAATATCAAATATCCAGATGTACAGTCCCTTGGCGCAAAGAAATAAGTAAGCTCCTAAGTCGATACGAAATTCTAAAACCTATTGTATGAACCAATTTCTTTCGTAATAACCTATAATTATAAAATATGCCAAAAAGGAGAAATAAACATAAAAATTAAAAAAACAGAAATATGTTATATTATACTTAAAAGTATACAAACTTATATTTGTATGTCATTTCATGTAAAAATCAGCGCATACAATCAAATTGGTACGGAATCCACAGTGGATGTATCTTGCATTTCATCCGTTTTTAATTTATCTACTTTTTAAATTTTTTTAAGATTTTTTATTAAGTAGATATAATTCTGAATTAGTACTGGTTATTGTAAGATCAATGTCAGACCATCAATTTCATTTCATCATTTGTTTGAAGAGATTACCCTCACATTTGATTTTTTAATACAAAAATGTTTCGTTTCAAATCTACTGCTATATACGGGATACACCGTAAACATAAAAAAATCTTGACTCAGAGATTAGATCGACTTATCTTAAATTTAAAAGATAAAAAACGAATGTTGGATATAATGTACAAAAGTACAGAATAAATTCTCATTTGAAACCAAATATATATTCACGAAAATAATTAATGAAATAAAAAATTGAAGCAAAATTTTCCACAGCACGCTCAGTAGTAGCGGCGCCCTGTCGGCATTTTACAAAACAATATCGGCCGTCAATCAGCTGACCAAACACGGCGGCAATCGACCATCTACGCAATTTGTAGCCAACGTTGCTTTATTTTGCCTAAATAATTAAATTTCAAACATATTGACATATCGTATTATATTTTATATGTATGTTATTGACATCTAAACTATTAACTGATCATATTTGAGTGTGGTTGTAAAGTTGCTAATATTTATTATAAAGCAGCTTTTCTTCGTATAGCGGGTAGACAGAGGAACCAAGTGTTAAAACTCTCTATTTCCCATTTTCCGAGTAATTTTGGAGGTATTGCTTATTGAATGGGGGAATTCAACGCGGCGATTTGCCTCCCGGAGAAAGAAGAGAGAAATTAAAGAATTTTAAAAATAATTCTTACTTCAAGTGAGAATTGAACTTACAATCATCTGCGTACCTCTTTCACCTCGTCAACTGTCATCTACCTCTTCAAACGTTAAAACGTTCTTAATTCTCACTTTCATAAACATATTATTTGTTTTTAAAATTCAAACATTTGTATTCAAACATTTGTATATTGGCAGCATTGCAATGGTTCAATAATACATAGATTATAGAAATCTATTAAAAACGTATTTGCATCATTTATTTTCCATATCTCGTTCACTTCTCGATGTTTTACCTGTTAGCGGTTGAATAATTACCTTTGTATAGCCTTCGGTTTTGGATAACATTATCAACTGTCGAGTGGCCTACCTGCGGCAGTCTTTCCAGGTCGATAAGACATGGGTACCTTCAAAAAGCGTGTCTATCTCCACCTCAAAAGCCAGCAACCCACATGTAGGTCCTCTGGTGTTGTACGAATTACGGACGGTTAATTCTCACGTTTTGTCGAGCATGTTGAAGAATAAGCAGAGGTAACCAAGATACCTAATTACCGAAATAGTTTGTATGGAATTAAAAATCGATTTTTGGGTAAATTATGAAAATATTTTTACAAGTGAAAAACTCCAATCATCGAATTCAGTCAGACAGTCATACAGTGTAAAAGAAACGTATTTAAAACTTTTATTATTTCTGATAAAACAAACAAACGAAGACTGCGCCTATAAAACAATTCAGAACTGATTTAATCTATACACACCTGAACTTAAAAACGATTGACAATTTGAAAACAGCCTGTATATTACATTACTGTTCTAAAAACCATAAGTTGAAAAATTTTAATGCCGACCAAACTATTTAATTTAAGAGATCAACATCATTAGACGGGTCTTTGGCCCAAAATGATTATACCTTTCTTTTAGGATAAAATGACCTAAGAAACTTTTTTTACATTAATATTTATCCTAATTTTATAAAGATAAAGAGTTTGTTTGGTGGTACATAATAGTAGTGACCACGGGCGAATCCACCAGTAATTTTATTATGAATTTAAATATATAAGATGATAAACTAAGAATCTTGTCTCAAACAATCCGTGGTGAATTGCGGAACTCAACGCAGCATTTGATCTTATTGCAGGTCGTTAAGTCGTTTTGAACTCACAACAATCGCGTTTACAGTTAATGCACCTTTGCCTTACACATTTTAACGACTTATAATTTAGTCTTTAATGATCGATATCTGGACGTGTGAACTACACACGACATATGAATTTAGCGTTTTATTGCTGTGTCTTTTTATTATTTTTATATTTATTAAGTTTTATATTCTATATATTTATTTATTTATAAGTTTGTTTGTTTGTGCATTTCAAATTGTTCGCGGAATGATTTGACATTAAAATTATTGGATTATTTTAGGTAGTTTTCGTTGAAATTGTTGATGTCTTTTAAACTATGACTATTAATTATTGAATTTTTAATGTAAAAGTAATAAATATTTAATATGTAGATTAATATAGTTTTAGGATTATTGTGTTGAGAATATTTTATAAGAAATTAACATACAACAACAACATTTTGTATTTGTATCATACGAAATCGAACCTTTACTATTCTTTCGACGTTTATACGATTACTATTTTTAATGTATTAAGAATGATAATATAAAACAAAAACGTATCACTGATACGTTTACAGTCGCATATCGCATACCTAAAACTGATAAGTTTGATTCCCACTTGGGGGAATTAAATATTTATTTATTCGTGTGATCCCGGCCTAGAATAGGATCATCCTGGTACTGGTGGTGTCGTTAGAGG
>DWAO01000470.1:0-25452 GCA_018230605.1 Heliconius congener
CCCTCTGCCTACCCTGCTGTGTGCGGGATACAGCGTGAAGCTAATTTAATTAATTGATTCATGTTATCATACAATATGCAACTACTGGATGAACATTATATTGTAAATAATCATTAGAAAAGAAATCGTTACTAATGCGTCATTATCGTAATACAATTTTATATTTTCAATTATTAATTTTAAATATTTTAGCTGATTTGTATTAATAAAAAGTATTTCTACTTCAGCCCGATATTGGTGCACCGGTGACCCTGAATCAACAACTTTGGGGCATAACCTCAGGATGGGTTTCGAAAGACTGTTCTCAAGATATAAGCCCAACAGTGTTCAATAGAGTATCTTTACCAGTTACAAGAGATTGGATAGAATCAACTATTCAGGATATTGACAGTTAACGTTTATAATTTTGTATACAAAAGTGGATATGTAGTAAAATTAAGACTATTTTTTTACTTTTATATCATATTCCACTCCAAAGAAAAATATTTAAAATCTTTAAATAAATGAAATCTAAAAAAATACTTACTTAATTAAATTTCTTTCACAATTTTTTTTATATATTCTATAGAAAAAATCATATCTATATTTTAATATGTGAGGCAAAAAGTTTGTATCCCTTATTACGAAAAATTTGCGGGCATACGGAGTATAATATTTGGAACAGTTTTAGTGAATATAGAGGAGGAATGCAAAATATGTATTAAAAAATGCACAAAAAATTACATTAAATAAGTATTTAAATTATTATTAACCATACATTTGACAATATTATCATTTTTTATTTATAAAGTGATAAGCACGTTAAGGCAACACGTACTTTTTTACGCGCCAGCGGATCCTCTTGTTATTATAACTCACGTTTCCGTATTCCAGCATCGCTACCCGCACTGTATCGTGTATGGCCAAACGTGCAGCTGCTGCTGACGTTTCTCCGTCTTATGATGAAATGAAATTAAAAACAAAAGCATTGTTATATGTGGCAATGTCCACCTATTTTTTTAGATTAGAACGTAGTGACTAGTTACTCATTTTTCATTTTCCGGCTATATTTTTAGTTAAACTGTAAGTAATTTCTCATACAAAAGTGCGCGTTGTACCAGTCATTATCAGCATAATGAAATGAATATCTTTAATAACTTACAAAAAGGTAATCCAATAATAAACAAGAATCTTTCCTGTCGTGCGCAAACAACTGATAAGGATTTATAATTGTACATACATGTTTCTTTAAATATAAATAAATAATTTGAAATAGCAGACTATATGACACATTATTGATTTTGTCTGGCTATATGTTATAGATTTGATTTCCACTCAAATACATTTATATATACTAAATGGGCAGACGTATTTCATAGTACATAACATAATTTCTCATTTATACTAAATAATTTTCAGGAGAAGGTATTTATTTTTTTACAAATTATAATCTGTTCGCGACGAAATATATAGACTTGTCCCATAAATAAATAAATTTTAATAATTAGCTATAAATGCCAACAGTTATAGTATTAGACATTCTAATAACGTCTCAACCGCTTTACTTTATTTAATCTTAATTCACACGTGAGGCTTATTTAATATCTGCCATAAAATAAAAAAATGTAACTTTTGATATTACCAACCTTATGGAAATAGAAGTTTATAACAACATTTTCGTGTAAAAAGAGGATAAGAGAAGAAGCAGTAAACCTGATGAATATTCCTAATGGGTCTGTCTGTTTACACTTTCACGTCTTTATCCCACTATTTTTAAAGAAATTTGATACATAGGGAGAATTTACTTTAAGAAAGGACATTAGTCATCATATCATCATCACATAAAAGCTTGTATGGTATACATATTTGACGATATAGTCCGCGAAGATTATGCTGCGCGTTGTATTTGTGTGAGTGCATCGAAGAGTAGACTGAATAAAAACTATAACTAAAATTTATTACCATATTAAATAAATAAAGCAATTCAATTATTAAAAAAAAAAACAGTATTTTACACTGGACATTGCATCCTTGTAATTTCCACTCTCATCCTATATACTGTTAATAATGAATTGGAACGTTACGTTATATTTTCAACAGCCCAGCGTCTTAATTTTTTGTGTGTATAATTCTTGTACCAACTTGCCAACTCTATATTTTACCTTTAATAAATCAAGCACATAATAATATGGTAAGAATAAAATATGTGGCGCGGCTAAGTGAATGTACTACATGAACACTCACACAATTGCAAAACTCACCTTAGACTACACATACTGGAAAGATGTATCTATGTTCTAAGGATGACCTAAGACATAATTTAAATTATTTAGCATTATTCCTTATCTAATTAAATACAATAGATACGTTGTGCAAATGCACAATGCACATGCAGTACACGACTGTACATTATAATTGCCCTTTATAGCATTTTATAAACCGCTTTATGCAAATAAAAATCTTAGAAGATATTACAGATTTAAAATTCGGTAACAGAAAAGTCAACATCGCATTTTAAATGCTACCTCTCGAACCAATTTGTTGTTATATTGATTGATTGTTGTTATATCATGAACAAAAAAACAGCCTTTAAACATTTTATTGATAGATAAGATATCCTAAGAATATTTATAGTTTTTCAAAAGGCATAAAAAATGTAGTATCTTCGTGTATGCTGTAAAAACTCGTGGTTACATAAAAATACTATACATGTGTGTTAATTATTATAAAAAAAAATATATGCAGTATCATTGTTTTAGTATCATGCTGTATCCCGCACACCGAAGGGTTGGCAGATAGAACCTAATGTTAAGACACTCCTTTTCCTATTTACCGCTGATCCTCGACACCATGGCGAAAAAATTAAAATATATATTTTTTTATATGTAACTTCCTCCAATGGGAATCAAAGCCATAACCTACCGCACTTCCAGTCACACTTTTACCCAAAAAGCCACGACTGGCCCCAAAACACAGTCGGTTATTAAAATGGAGTATTTCACGAGAGCAAAACCGCGGGCGGGTATCTAGCTAGTATTAATTATCCCAGATTATACAACGTAACAAAGTCAATGTAGACAATATACCTATTATTATAGCTTACACATATGTGAAACTAGGATGTTCGAAATTCATAACAATTATAAATTTGTATAAAAATAAGCATTAGGTTATTTCATTCACTAAAGTGGTTTGGAATGAAGCCCAAAAATAAAATGCTATAATAATAAATAATTTCAATAATATTAAAAGAAAAGCTGATCTTAAGAACAAAAGATCTTCTTTACTTTGTCATGAATCCCATAATCAGAACTTAACCAAACTTATTAAACTACCCTTGAAGTACTTATTTTGCAATAAAAAAACATCGAAATTGGTTAGTCCATTTGTCCATTTGTCACGCACATATCACTTCAGAACGGGAAGAACCAGCTTTCAGATAAAGACAAATTCATCCAATCGAAAATCTGAGGTTACAAACATAAAATTACAGTCAACTTAACAATATAATATTGTCTAATTATGAACCTAACACTCTTATACTTCTATACCTAACCCTTTTATACTTATATCAGTTAAAAATATACGTGACCAAGCAGCAAGAGAAAAAAAAAGATTTTTCAAATTTCGCAACCAATACAACATACTGATATGGAACTGAAAATGATGCAACGAGGATGCAAGTTCGATCTAGAAGAACTTATTTATAATTTTTATGTTTTTTTTCACCAATGCTTAATATCAAACTCTATTTTCAAAAATTTTTCTGACTCTACTGTTGGTGATCACTCACACATATACAAAGCTCAGTTTAAGTCCCGCGGACTGTAATTACCAAAAAAAAATTTCATATCTGATAATGCGTGGAAAACATATTCCACACTTAGGAAAGAAAAATACTTCTTTAGAAAACGTATACAAATTTAAACGTAGCGGAACTCTATCCGAACTTAGCTTCACGGTGTATCAAGCACGCTATAGCAAAGTAGGGGGTAGGGTTTTTTGCCGTGTGATCCCGGCCTAGAATAGGATCATCTTCGTACTGGTGGTCTTGTAAGAGGCCACTAAAGTACGTGTGGTAACGTCACGTCGCCAGCAATGGCAACACGCATGGGCGACTGAATCATTACCACCCCCAGCATGTAAAACCGGCGTGAAGTAGCTTTTTGCCACTGCATTTCGCATCAGGGAATGCCGGGCTCCGGCGCCCAACCCACCTTAAAGGCTGGCAACGCACCTGTAGCTCCCGTGACCGCTAGTGACCCGAATGTTGTTTGCCTAGTCTTTTAAATAAAAAAAATACAGATGGAGCGGGGAGCGGAGTGATGTTCTCTATTATATGAAAAATTAATGATGATAAAAATTGTTATTATTACTTTCTTAGTATTTAAATACGGTATCGTAATATAATATTAAAGAACATACTGTATAGCAAATAACAATCATTATAAATCTTTGTCTTGCTGCATTTCCATTATACGAAAATGTGCAGCTAATAAACTTAAAGTTTCCATATAAGAAACGTCAATTAAAATATAGATATATTTTCCTCATAAATTGTGTATTATTTGGTAAATTAATAAAAGAAATGGTGAACGAAGAGGTTAAACGGGGACACACATACTTTCAATGGACTTTCGCGTTGCTAGGTAAGAATTATTTATTCTATATCATTACTAGTAGTATGCAAAACGTTGAGAATATCAAGTGGCAGTGAGGCTATTCTGTTCTTCAAAAGAGTGATCATAAAATACCAATCTTATTTATAAACCCATTTTACAAAATGTTTTTAATAGTTATTAGGCATGACGAACGAAATCTGGAAATTGTTGGAATCTCTCTAAAGGAGCCAAGTGGACTGCAGGTATATAAATGATATCCGATTACAGAACTAAAGTTCTGATCCTATCCAACTGCCATGGGGTGTGAGACAGGGAGACGTTATTTCGTCAAAAATATTCACTGCCTTTTTGGATGATTTAGTACAGTAGTACAGCCAGTACAGAGCCAGTAGGCCAACACTATAGAACACTTAACATAACGGTCAAAACCTTGAGAAACTTATCAAAGAGTACCTACTTTAGTATTGAGAACACTGCCGTCGAATTTGTTGACTATTAAATATACTTGAAATAAACAGTAGAGCTATGTTCGTCCAATTTCGATTAGGAGACTTAGGAGAAGCATCTTCGCAACCAAAATATCTCAGTGTCTCGATACGAATGTCTTTGATTACTGTATGTTGTCATTGATGAATCATAGGAGTGAAGAGTGGCGCCTGACTGTCCTATTAGTCTTATCAGAAAGCTCAAGGTTACACGGCGGGCAATAGAGAAATGCTCGATATTTCCCTATGTGATCGAAATGCAAACATTCGTAGAATAAAAGCTACCGATATTGTTCGAAGCATTGTTCAGCTGCCATGGTGGCCACCATTGAACCTCTGCACCCCCACGGTTGAACTGAACGACGGTCCGCAACAGCCGACGATCTAGTCAACATCACTGGAAATAGCTACATGTGAGGAGCGAACAGCGCTTCACTCCGTATCCCGCACACAGCAGGACATACAGAGGGAATCTAGTGTTAAGACACTCAGTTCCCCATTTTCCGCCGAATTCTGGAGGCATTACGTATTGAGTGGTGGACCTCAATGTCGCGCTTTGTCTTGTCTTAACACCAGAGCAAAGAATTGAATATATAAATTTAAATAAATATTTCATTTCCTTCAGAGGGGATCGAACCCTGCGAGCGATCACTGCGTCACCACTGACCTCAAATTGTAAAATGTAAAGCTGACAATTTTTTATTCTAGCACATACTACAGTGGGAGGCACTGCCGCTTACGGTAATTTAATTTTTTCATTGATATAGTGTGTAACACGATCGACGGATCAACGTTTGTCTATGGGTAGAGGACCTCAGTACCTATTTATTTGACCCCTATATATGTTAGCCGATTTTCAGTTGTTCGGCAGATATTTAACAATTTGTGTTTTTTTTAGAAAAAATCGGATTCTTAAAGAAAATTGGATAATCGGATTTGCCTCAATTTAGCTCAATAGTGGTCATTTGAAGCACATAGTAGTTGTAATTCATAGTTTTATAAAACATTTAAATAAAAACTTTGAAACAAAAAGAAATCTGTAAATAAGTAAAATTTTAATAATAACTTTCAGCGGCTGTGGTGAAATAAAATTATATATATTTTTTAATTTCACTAGGCTGGCTCAACGATAGGTTTGCCTACTTTTAAATCGCTTGATTGAGGATCTTTCTTAAGTTTATGCAATATTCTGATTAGTAAATTATAATTGGTTGGTTGGAGTATGAATTCTGATTATGAGATCCGGTTGAAATTGAACAAGTGTGTTTTATTGGTAAAAATATGATTATACTGTAATAATTACGAGAAAAACATTGTTAAAATTGGTGGCCGAAGTGAGATTCCTCATCGTTGGATTCGTTGCATCTTTTTAACCACCTTCAAAAATGAGGATGTTTTCATTTTCCACCGAATGCATAAAAGGGAGAAGTTCCCAATTTGCCCGAATATTTTTTATGTAAGTCCTTGTCAATATGCCGATGTAGTGTTAAGACACTCCGTTCCCCACTTTCCGCCGAATTCGGGAGGCATTGCGTGTTAAGTGGCAGAAATATAACTAACCTAACCCACAACCAGTCAATTTACAGTCACAATTTGTACCCGCTTTTTTTCAACGTACGGAAATCCTATTTCGTATACCGGCCTGAGCAGGGATTCGAGCGGGTTATGTGAGACTCGAGGACTAGCAGATGTAGGCCGTCCGAATATCCACTAAAACCTCACGGCGCTCCTCCTCGACCGCCACTCGCCGCGAGACACGGGGACTAGAGCCTTCCGCGAAACGTGGCGGACACTTTGTGCCCCTGCGCCACGAAATACTAGTTTGTACAAAAATAATACCTACTTAAGATTGGAATTTAGCATAGTACCACTACCTGCTCATTTGAGAAGCATCCTCTTACCCACCCATCTCTTAAAATCGTAAAATAAATAATTTCTTAACAAAAAAAAATCGACTTCAAACCGTATTTATATAGATTTTTTGTTAAATACAAATAATAATAAAAAAAAATTATAATTTAGAAATCGGTGTCAAGCTAAAGGTACAACAACCTTACTACAATATCCAACTACTAAGCCTGTTTGTTTCTCTTGACACCAACTGTAAAATTACAAAATCTTTTTTTAATTATTTGTGTTTAACAAAATCAAAGTACGGTTACTTTATGCATAATTATTTTTTACTTTTTAGTTCGTTGTTTGAAATCGGTTTTTTTTGTTAAAAAATAATTTATTGTTAGAAATCGGAAGCGGTTATAGTTTTTTTTTAAAAAACAATAAAAACACATATCGTCCATTTGTTTCTAAACTATTTGGAAAGGCATATTACGTAATTGCAATAAGTGACATGTATCACCTAATAACAATACACTGGTTTCCTTCCAATAGGGGCCGTTGCCGACAAGCAATAGCCCCCGATTGAGACAACTCCACTGCTTTTATCATCTTTTTCACCTAAATCTACCCTCTTTTACACGAGTGCGCTAACATTATTACAAAATAAAAAGAAAAAAATAGCTTTACCCTTATTTTTGTATAGTATGATGGGTAGAGGTTCAGATTAGGTTAACATTAATCGCGCACAGAATATCAGTTTTAGCCAATTTCTTTTGTCTTGCAGCAAACGTAACTCTTTTCGCCTATGGGTTTGAATGCGGCTGGATATCACCTACTACTAAGATTCTGCAGTCGGCAAACTCTCCAACTGGACACCCAGTGTCTGATCTCTCTCTATCTTGGATCGCTAGTTCAATGAGCATCTCTGCTATATTCTCAGTATCCATATACTCTTACATCGCAGATAATTTTGGAAGAAGACTTAGCCTCATTCTCGTGGCTATTCCTGAAGCTGTAAGTTTTAAAATATTTTCTTGAATGTTTTCATTTATTAAAATTCGATAATGTTGATGATTTTGTGTTATGGCTTAGTATTTGAATTAATGATAAGAATGCGATTGTAAACGTGACAAGCTGTGGGTTTATTTCCCACTCGAGGAAACTACGTATTTTATATTTTATTTTCCTCGTTCTGGTAACAAGACAAAGCGCGTGATTAAATGCATCTAGAATTTGGCGGAAAGTCTTAATAGAAACAAGGTGTCTTAACACTCGATTGTTCCCAAGGTCCCTTTGCTTACCTTATGTTATGTGGATACAGCGTAAAGCTAAAATATATATTTTTAAAATTTAAAAAATGACGTGTAAAAATTGACGTAATATAAGGAATATCATTAGTACAAAATTGAAGCTTAACGGGATTCAGGACCCCGCTTTTTGAATATTTTTTTTCTAAATTAATAAAATTACAAGTTTCTTATTTATAATCGTTTTAGATTTCTTGGATAATAAAACTTTCCTACTCTTCCAACACAACTTTGGTCATTGCAAGACTCTTCTCAGGATTAGCAGCTGGAGGTTCTTTCAATGTTGTACCCATGTACGTAAAAGAGATAAGCCAAGATGAAATTAGAGGAATTCTTGGCACATTCCCCCAGCTCTTACAAACTACTGGAATTTTAGTAATATATATATTAGGAGCCTATTTAGATTATTACACTGTTATTATGAGTGTTTTGAGCGTGCCTGTTCTTATTGCTCTGATTTTGCTAAAGGCACCTGAATCTCCAGCATATTTGGTGAAAAGAGGAAAAATGAATGTGAGTACCTATGTTTTTAATGTATATCCGTCTGTTATATATCCGTCTGTGAATTCATTTATAAAACTTTATTTGAGAATCTATGATCTATATAACTTGAAAGACTTGCTTATCTCAAGGATTCTAAAAATAATTTGCTAGCTACAGAGCAGCAGAAAAAAGTGGGTCAGTGAATTTCTTTATATTTCTTATTAAATGTTGAGTTCAATAATATAATTAAATTTGAATATTCAATTAAATTTTACACGGAGAAGCCATTCAATCTTTTGTATATTGTATTTTTTCATATTTAAGGAAGCAACAAAGACTATTGCCTATTTCAGAGGCTTAGACAATGACGACCCGGTTGTTCAAAAAATAGTTCAAAATATGAAAGCGGAAGACGATTATTTTAAATCTTTACCTAATTTGACAATTGCCACTATTTGTAAGTGATTTAAGATGCGAAGAAAGAAAACTAAAACAGTACTTTTCTTATTATTAAAAATAACAGTAAAAAATATTCAACAGTAAAACATGTTTTAAAATTTGCAATAAAGTAAACTAAAAAAAAACCATATATTTTAATTTTAAAATCCACTTATGTACATACAAACATAAATTTCATATGTATAATTTCTTCATTTTAATTTCATTATTTCAGTGAGAGATAAATCATGGCGTCGGGGCTTTTTTCTAATTATGGGAATTTTTTTCTTTCATGCCCTAAATGGAGCATTCGCAATTCTTACATATGCATCAACTATTTTAATATCAACAGGAGTTAAATTTGAAATTAATCCAGAAACGCTAACATTGATATTACCTATTACAATGATAATTGGTTCTATGTCATTGGCCAGTATAGTTGAAAGGTGTGGACGAAAGGTAAACTTAGAAAGTTCTTTATTTTAGTCTCGTGACGAGGCTATATTATTATTAACATTATTAATAATAATAATATTATTATTAAGGCGAACTTAGTAAAAATCATCATTGGTAATATGAGTACGTTATTAATGTATGATAACTGTCTGCACTTGGTGTCTCTGATAATATTACCAGCGGCAGGAAGTTAAAAATCTGTAGCGAAGTCCCCTTTTTTCTTCACACATATTCTGCCTCAAGCAGAAGAGACAGATATATAATATTTGAGTAGTAGTATATAGATTCCTAATTTCTCAACGTCCAGTGTTATGCACTAATTACGACAAACTTCGTAAGTTTGTTAATTAGTGTATATAAAAGTATTAAAATACTTAAACATTTTTATAATTACAAAATATATATTTATTTCAGATTCTCTTGTTTGCGTCGCTTCTTATAACAGCAATTTCAATGATACTGATAGCAGTATTAACATTAATTCAAACGAATGGTATTGATATACCAGCGTGGTCGCCCATAACTGCTATGGTTGTAGTCGTCATCATGTACGGGGGTGGCGTGTCACCGCTGCCTTATATTATAATGACTGAAATGCTGAGTTTTCAGGTAAATCTGATTATTGCTGATTTTATGACATCAAAATAAACATTTATAATATTTTATTATTTCGATTGAAATATACTTAAAAAGTTATATAAATTTTATGGAATATTTTATTGAAAATAACAACACGACAATATTCGGGACAGTTATGGATTGCAATTATGGATCCGTCTCGAAGCAATATATAAAAAATGTCATTAAGATATGAGGCTAGGACGTTGGGACATATTACTACGTACTCTTTGTCTATTTCTACAAAGATAAATTAATTTCACAGAATTAAATAATATATAATACTGGGTGTTATTGTAATTGTTGTAAATTATTATACACTTGACTCCTACACTCTGAAATGAATTAAGATATTTCATTTCTCCACTCTTAATGCAGCAGTGGTGGTTTGACGTGGAAGATGGAGAATAGGGAAAGATATATACAATTTGAGGCCAGTCGTGGCGCAGCGGTACGAAGTGTGACTGTAAAACCAACTGGTTGTGGGTTTGATCCCCACTCGAGTAGATGAAATATTTACTTAAATTTATATTTCCATTTCTTCCCTCTCGTGACAAAGCTAAGCGCGGCGTTTAGTTCTGCCACTCAACACGCAACGCCTACAGGATTCGGCAAAAAGTGTGGAACGGAGTGTCTTAACACTAGGTTCCCTTTGCCTACCCTGATATGTGCGGGATACAGCGTGAAGCTGATTTTTTTTTATGTACAATAAATTCTTTCTGCATGCCTTGGTGTGAATTATTTTACATATTCTTTTCAGATTCGAGCAAAGGTTATGGGGATCATCCTCACATTCTCTTGGTGTTTCTCTTTTATACTAGTCACGATATACGCGCCAATGGTTATGTGCATTCGGACCAAGCGCTCCTTTTATATTTTATGCATTTATTAATTTATCTGGCGCTATTTACACTATTTTATTATTACCAGAAACAAAAGGTAAAAGCGCAGATGAAATTTACCAGATTTTGTCAAAAGGAGAAACTAAACGTAATGAAACAATGTAGTCTAGCTTAATCAATCGAATCTCAATGAATAAAAGCCAGCCTTTAACATAATACACATATATATATATATATATCCTAATGATCCTAATGATCAGAATATTTTTTTATGTAATATGCATAAGTAAGAAATGTTAATTCTTTTTATTTTAAACTTTATAATAAAATAATGAATCACCAAAACACATATATATTTCCTCAATCTCCTTCCTTCGACTGCTCCCAATACTAAAATCGAGGTCAAGACTAAAATTAATATAATTACTACAAATTTTGAGTTTATATTTTGTAATTATACAAAATAATTTGTGCATATAATTAGTTTAAGAATATTAAGGTTGACTAAAAAGATTTATTTATGTCGAATAAACTGGTTCGTCGTAAAAAATAAAAATAACATAAAAATACTTTATAGAAACTATAGGTAATAGCGAAGATGAAATTTACCAGATATTATCAAAAGACCAAATTAAAAAAATAAAAATTTTCCCAATTTAATAAAAATTCCATGAACTTAAGTCTGCATAATTGTTATAAGCTACACATTTATGTACCTTACACATACTGTACATATTTTTATGTGATATGCAAAAATAAAAATACTAATTTATATTTTATTCTTTATCTTTAATTACTATTGAACCTATTTCTCGACATTAATATTTCCACAAAGTTGTGTTACTGTAAATATAGTAATTTTATCACAGACTACAACTTTGCTTTATTTATTTTTTAATCTATTTATAACTTTTTAATCTATAATTATGACAGTAACAACTGTCATAATTAAATAAACGTCAAGCGTCAACCAACTGATAAAAAAGCAGCGGCGTAATCGTAAATCAAATATCTTATTATGAATTAAAAATAAAAATAACAATAGTTTTTAATAATTGAACACAATGGGTCTTTTATCAGATCCAGAGTATGGGTCACTAAAATGGGTAAAGATTTTAAAGAAAATTCATTCCCCTCTATGTTTTGTTTGTTACATCGCGGCTATAGCTTGGTTCTTTATGTTAGCGAATAGAGAATTCAATAACGAGACTTATTTCTCTGAGAATGCTTTACTTCCTGGTTTAGTCACAAATGAGTTCAATGGGGAACATTCAGCTAATCAGTTTTACACGGAATTCTTGCAAGAACTTGAGGTAAATATAATTTGTGTCAACAAATATGTAGTATTGTTTATATTATGTTTTATAAAGTTATATTGATAATTTAATTAAATTTTCTAGTGGTTGAAAGCGCTAATCATAGGAACTACTTGCTTTAGAATATTTTATGTTTGTTCGATGATTTAAAAGTGCTTGTTTTCATACAAAATATACAATGAAGCCAATGTGTTATCTATTTTTTCAAGCTAAAATTTTTCCTCCTATATACAAATATAATAACAAACTTAACTTTTAAATCCTCTGTATACACAGCTTTAAATTATTTCCTTTTGGCTTACGGAGATTTAGTCAAAAGTTACAGCAAGTTAATATTAAATTTTAGGAGAAATATGATGAAACAGATGAGATGCCTATACCATGGTTGGTCGGTAAAATGTCACAGCTGCATTTAGAAGTTTACACTCATAACTTCACATTGAATTATCCTCTTGGGCAGGGACAGGTGAGATTGTATGGAAACATTTTGTTTTTATAGGTAATTTTATTAAAGCCTAGTCAAAGCAAGATATCCTTGAACTTACTTTTTCATTAATATGTATGTATGAATGTATGTAGTAGAAATGTGCCAAACAAGCACTGCCTCAAGACTTTGATGGAAATTAGGAATTGGAAGTGTCTGAATAGAAAAGGAGTATCTTAACACGATGTACCCAGGTTCTCTCTGCCTATCTTGCTATGTGCAAGTTATAAGTTTAAATTTAAAAAATTGTGGGCAGTAGATCAATGTTCTTATTTTATAATAATACTAACAAAAAATTTTATCTAAAATAGATATTTAAATGTAATATAACTTATTTTATCTTTATCTAAATAGACATTATGGTTATTTATTCAAAAAAAAATATTATTTAAATAAAAATAAAGTTTATTTGTGGGGACTAGCTTAAATAGCAATTTCTACAATAAAAAGTAAATGTATTTGGAAAGTTAATTTTGATTGTGACTTCATAGCTTATAAAAGTTGATATTGTGTTTAGATGATGTCGTGATGTGAATATATTTTAATTATTGGTATGTATGTGTGTTACATTTATTTGCAATAGATATAATTCTCAAGAGAACTTTCTTAAGAGTGTATATAAAAAAATACATGAAACAATCTTGTTAAGGAACTATTAATTATATTTTATGAATTAAACTTTAAGTTTTATTCAAAACAAATGAATTGTATGCATTTTTATGAAAACATTTCAACTATGGAAAAAAAAAGTTACATAATTGTATATCCTTTTCTCGCCATGTTTTGTATTACTATTTTTATATTAATATATAATCAAATATGGCTTAATTTATATGGTACATATCATTAGGATATCAAAGACCTAAATTCGAAAAGAGAAAGATTCAGATGCCACCATCATAGTACAAAGTAACCACTAAATAATATAATATTCTATATTGCGTTATGTAAAACAGCTATTAAAGTATTGCATATAATATATGAAGGAATCCTTTAGTACAACTAATTTCTCAATTATTATTAATACAATATCGATAATAATGTTGCATAATAGAGTATTTTTGAACCTTTTAAATACATTTTTGCCGATATGATAATAGGTGAAAAAATAGACTAGTTTTTAATTTGAGATTCCTAAAAAATGATATCATTGCATGCATTATAATAACCATTGGTATCTATTAAACTAAAAAATACTGTTAATAATATTCTCATTTATATAAATATAAATGTTCAGATTAGACCTCTCCATTCTCTGCCTTCCCTGAATACATCATGTTCTGAGCCTTTGAATTGTGAAACTCAACAACACACTCTCTTGATTAATTTTTTAGGTATGGGTTTGAAATATTTTACCCTATATGCTACTTTCGTAAAACTACCCTGTATATAAAATAAATATTAATGTCATTACATTAATTATTATGTAATCTATGACATTAACTCTCTCTCTCCAAATCTTACAGATCTACAAAGGTACTAACATCTACGGTATACTAAGAGCTCCTCGCACATCCTCTCTGGAAGCGATAGTTGTAACTGCCCCATATAGATCTCTTTCCAACCACCAAAAGGGGACAGCGGCCGGAATAGCATTGATGCTAGCCTTCGCTCAGTTTGCTAGGCGTAAGTGACTGTGTTTTACTTTATATTTTTAGTAATAGTGGGAACCCAGTATTAAGACACTCCATTCCCCACTTTCCTCTAAATTCTAGAGGCATTGCGTGTTGAGTGGCGGAGCTCGACGCCGCGCTTTGCCTCGACATCAGAGCGAAGAAATATAAATATAAATTTCATTTCATCAAGTTGGGATCAAAACCATAACCACTTTGTGCCCCTGCACCATGACCACTATACATATTCTTATAGTCCAAACGAGCGAAGCAGCGCGGGTCCGCTAGTATATATTATAATTAAATATATATTTAATTTTTTTCAGCACAAAAATACTGGGCCAAAGACATAATATTTCTAATAACTGAACACGAACAGCTAGGAATGCAGGCCTGGTTAGAAGCCTATCACGGCTTACCGTCGTCAAACTTCTACACATCTCTAGGAAACTTCTACAAGCCTGGTAGTCTTGGTGGTTTCGAGAAGTTTTCTGAGGTAAGAAGAGTGTGAAATGTTTTATCTCTAGTTTTCATTTTTTAATGTTTACAGTACCGTCGGCGAGTCGTGGCCGGTTTGAAGTTATATTTTCAAAATGTTGCGCGTCATACACTCACATAAAAATCTTAAAATCAAATCGCAGCCATCTACAGCTCATTTCAAGGCGGCCATTACTGATTCACCATACTGTGCTTAAGTAGCTTCAGCTTAAGCACAGGAAACCTACTAGTGTTAGGACACTCCGTTCCCCACACATCGAATTTTCGAGGCATTGCCAGTTGAGAGACGGATCTCAACGCCGCGCTTTTGGCTTGCTACCAGAGTAAAGAAATAAAAATATTAATAAATAATAATTGATTTAATAACAAACTGTGACTGCAAAATCGACTAGTAGTGAGTTCCATCCCCACTCGAAGAGATGAAATATTTGTTTAAATGTATATCTCCATTTCTTTGCTCTGGTGACGAGGCGAAGCGCGGCATTGAGTTGTTGACTCAACGCGCAATGCCTCTAGAATTCGGCGGAAAGAGGGGAACGGAGTGTTTCAATACTAGGTTCCTTCTGCCTACCTTGCTGTGTGCAGGATAAAGCGTGATATTTTTATTTTGGACAAATATTTGAAACTTTGAAAAAAAAAATGCTAATATAATATTTAATAAATAATTATTTCCTCCGAGTGAGAATCGAACCCACAACTGCCGCGATGAAATATAGAATTTCAATTAGCTTCTTACATTTTTTCTCAAGGTGTTCGATTGGATGCACGATCACAATAAATGTTTAGACCCTGGAACATTGAAAGGCAGATCTGGATCCATACAGGCTGCTATAAATTTGGAATTTCATACGCCTAAGTTTAGTAAGTACTTTTATTAGAAGGTAGCAGGTTCGATTTGTTGGTGCAATTTTTTTACAGTTTCACGTTTTATCTCCTAATACAAATAGGTAAAGCTAGAAGAAAAAAAAACAAAACTATTTGGCATATGTGTTATCTGAAATTTAATATTTATCCAGTAATTGCCATTTCAAATTAAAAAAAAAATTGTAATACTAATATTTCAAATTTATTAATTTTATTTAGTCTTTTTTTCTGGTTCTCTTTAGAAAAAGGAAGCAATTTAAAATAATTTCTTATCAATACTTCTTACATACATTGTATTACGTATTTTAATATTTTTATTTATTACAGAATACATTGAAGTCAAAGTAGAAGGTCTAAATGGTCAATTACCAAATTTAGATTTAGTAAATTTAGTACATAAACTGTGTGTAAAATCTGGTATACACCACTCTTATAAAAATAGGTATGTGAGTTCGATTTCTCTTAAGATTATTTTTAGATCTACGCTGTATCCCACAGATGGTAGGGTGGGCAGAGGGAACCTCAGAAGAGAAAAAGAAGAAAAAGAAGCGGAAGCGTATTCCGCCAAATTATCGAGGAATGTTAAATAGTAGAAGTTAACGCTTTCAGAGCGAGCAAATAAAAATATTAAGTATTTCACTCCACTGAGTAAGGAATCGAACGCGCAACTGTTGCGATTTCAATCACAATTGAGGTATTTAATGTAATTAAAAAAATAATAATTAAAAATGTGAATATTGAACACATAAAGTTGTTATTTAGTATTTTTCACCTCCAATTCTTTTTTGTTGATATGAAGTGGAACTCACGCCACGCTATATTTATGAATAACATCATCATCATATATTATTATTTGTTAGAATTTTATTTAAATAAGTATTTTTATAGATAGTAACAAAATTATTAATATTATTATACTATTCTATTTCAGCTATTCCTGGATTCGTACACGTAACAAAATGGATGAGTGGGTGAACAGTATATGGACTATGCTTGGTATGGTGTCCACTCAATTGGCGGGGGTAAGATTATGTTTATTTACTTTTAATTTTTTAAACTTTACGCCGTATCTCGCTCATAGAAGAGTAGAGTGAGCGAAAGCGAGCGAGTGAATGAAAGTAGTCAATATTTCATTTACTTGAGTGGGAATCGAACCCACAACTTATCGTGTTTACAGATATACGCTTGTGCTCCTGTGCCACGACCACGACCACGACACGACACGCTCTCTTCATTTTACATTCTTGTAAAAAAAACAACGTCGTTGCACAGTAACATACGAATTTTGTGGGTCAGATTCCAGTGGAAATGGATTCGATATTGGGGTAATAAAATATAAATAATTTTATTTCGCCTGATTGCCTCTACTACTCAACACGCAGTCTTACGCAGAAAATTGAGCGGTGCAAGGTAACAGGAGTCTCTTAACACTAAGTTCTCTTCCCAGTTACCCATTTATTAGTCCATTTTCCCATTTCATGTCATTTATTTATTTTTCTTACCACTTATCACTATTACTATTAATTTCCAGGTACCAAACGGCAACCATGGTCTATTCCACCGTTATGGAATCGAGGCCGTGACCCTCGAAGGTCGAGACGCGGACGACCCCTCAGGTCGACCTCCAAGAATACATTCCCTGTCACCAGCTAACTTCTACCGTCTTGGAATTACTTTGGAAAGTATCCTCCGTTCATTGAATAACCTATTAGAACGTTTTCATCAGAGTTATTTCTTTTATATGTTGGCTGCTACCAATAGGTTTATTTCTATAGGTGAGTTTGTATGTAAATTGATATCTTTAGGTAAACGTGTACGAAAATCGATTTCGACAGGTAATTTTGTACGTAAGTTGATTTTCATTGATAAGTTTGTACGTACATAGATTTCTATGGGTAAGCTCGTTTTGTCGGTCAAGACAAAAAACGGCATTGAACGGCAACGCGCAACGCCTCGAGAATTCGTCGAAAAATGGGAAAAGCGCGAGATAAGGCGTGGATAACTATAGCCTCCCACGAAAAAACAAGGAACTTATCACTTTTCTTAAAACTGAAAGCTTTTTTACATTAAATGATTATATTTCAGGTCAATATATGCCTTCATTATGTCTTTTATGTGGCGCCATGTTGATACGAGCTTTATCTTTATGGGTTACTCTACAAAAGGAATCGGACGAACTAGCAGAAAAAGAAAAGGAAGAAGATAAACAAGAAGAAGAAATAATAGAAAAGGAAGAATCAAAAGAAAAAGAAGAATCTAAAGAGAAAGTAGAATCAATAAAAGAAGAAGCATTAAAAGAAAACGAAAAGTTAAAAGATAGTACGGTATTAAAGAAAAAGAATGAAGTGAATGATTCAGAATTAAGTCTGAGTGTAGTGAATATTGGTGGTAATTATTTGATAGTGCACTTGTTGGGATACGCCGTAATGAATTCACCGTTGATTTTTAGTCAAATTGGTAAGTTCTTTTATACTCTGAAAATATATATTTTATATAGTATATAAAATATATACCTAAATATATATATTTTGAAATGTTCTCTTTATTTTATATTTTTATATATGTATTAATTATGATATACTTATTTTTTCATAAATTTATAATAAAATGCCGCTGTAGATCAGGGTTGTGGGTTCGATTTCCACTCAGAGTAATAAATGATTTAATATTTCCTAGCTTTGTTAGACAAACATGATGCTGAGTTTCGCCCACTCAACGCGTAACATAGGACAACAGTACATAGGGAATTGAGCTTGTCTATGTTATATTATCTCATATGCGAGATACAGCGTGAAGCTAAAATGCCGTTGTTTTTCTTTTACAGGTGCGAAATATTTCAATTTACCGTCAGAACAATCAGTATTCTATTTCCTTATAGCCTCTTGCTTATTACTGACTATCTTAACCCCTTATCTACGTATAGCCGGTTCAAATCCAACATATGAAGAACTATCAGTTATGAATATATTAGTGTTGATAGAACTATCGACCGCTTGTCTGTCCATCGGTATGCATAATTTTCCTTTAGGATTGTGCCTTGGTGTCTTTTATACGCCACTGGCTTTGATGACTGCAGTTGTGGGTACAAATCTAAGTAGGAAGAGGTGAGGTATATATATTTTTTATAATTGTATTTATTATTTTAGGTTCACGCTGTATCCCGCATATAGCAGCATAGGCAGAGAACTTAGTGCTAAGACACTCCGTTCTTGCAAACCGACCGCTGCATTTTTGAGACATTAAGTGTTGAGTGGCGGAATTCATCGTCACGGTTTGTTCTGTTACTAGAGCAAGGAAATGAAAATATTAGTATTTCATTTCCCCGAGATGGAATCGAACCCACAAGCGTCGCGTTTACCGTAACAAGCTGTGTCGCTGCTACAATTAATTCCTTTCAATTTTATATTTTATATAAACTTATATAGCCTTAGCCTTTGAATATGATATAATCATGTTACTATTTAACATTAAGTATTAATAATTAAATCAGCTTCACGCTGTATCCCGCACACAGCATGGTAGGCAGAGGGAACCTAGTGTTAAGACACTTCGTTCCCCACTTACTGCCGAATTCTGGAGGCATTACGTTTTGAGTGGCAGAACTGAACGCCGCGTTTGGCTTCAATACTAGAGCGAAGAAATGGAAATATAAATTTAATTAAATGGTTTAATAATTAATATTATATATTATTTAAATTTATTGTATATTTTATTTTTCAGCAAAATAACCCTCTTTCTCAAAAAACTTCTATGTATCATGCTCCATCCCCTATTACTAGTAATTATATGTCTCATCATATACTCGCGGGTTCTGTTCCCGGAGGAGGCATTTTTGTCGATGGTCTCGCGAGGAAGGGATGCCGCGATGCAAGCGTTGATGTTCTCTATAGTCGATTCTATGGTACGTATTCTATTAAACCTATGAGTGTGAAAGTTTTTATTATATCTTTTGAAAAGTGTTATTCCACACTTAATAAAAAAAATACTTTTTAGAACCCCATATACTAGGCAGAGGGAACCTGGGAACTTAACACTCTGTTCTCATTACGACACTTCCCTTCCTCATTGGAGAGGAGTGCAAGTTGAGTGGTGGAACTCAACGCGCTTTACCTCGTCACCAGAGCGACAAACGCTACGGTCTTTCTTTATATTTACCAAATAATTTCCATAAATTATAATAATTCCTAATGTTATATTTTTCTTTCAGATTTACGGCAATTGGTTATTTAATGTAGCGGCAACAATAATACTACCAACTTGGATACTATTCTGGCAAATACTGTGTAATAGAGTTGCCATTTAAATAAATTATTTTATTCTTTTGTTCGATGGGTCGTGTTTAATTTGGTATTGCCATCCCAAAGATTTTCAATAAAATATTTAATAAAAATAGATTTTTATTAATTTTTTATCCTAACTCAATTTAAATATTTAAACGCCCATATTCAAAAACTGTAGGCTGCTTATTGTTTGCCCTGAGTTGATTATTTTTAGGTATTTATAAGTTTATTGCACTTATAATAAGTATCGTTGGACGCATTTAAGTTGTATGATTGCTTGTATTGCACACTCTGTTTTCTCAGAAACAAAGATAAATTAAAATAAAATAGAATTTAATTCTACTAAAATTCTCTGGGAAGGAATTTGGCTTTGGAAATGGAAACATTCTTCAATTATATAATTAAAGCATATTTTTCCGTCCTCTTCATCCTCATTTTGCCTCTCTTTTCTGTTGATAATAATAAGTCCATTTTAGTAAAAACACGAAAAATTATAATTTAATTTATTTACAAAACTTGCCATTTTATAATTCGCGTACAATATACAATAATATTCGATAACACTGACGACCCCCACCCTGGATAGCGACAACAGATATGTTCATATATTTGAAATTCAACACCAGACGGCATCATGCAAGAATCCAGAGCAGTACGCGAGACAATTAAGAAATCATTGGTAGTAGGTAGTCTACATAAAAATCTTCAAAATTTCGCGCTTCCGAAATATTTTAAAACTTAATAAATTTAAGTTATCGGCCGTATACACTTATTTTGTATGCAATGATCTACAAATATAAATTTGAAATGACTTTTCTATGACATATCTCCCTATATGTATTATATTACGGAGTTTTCTCTTTATTTGTATTGTAAGTTCTCACTTCGTGCCGTATTTCGTACTCGTGTTTTATTTGAAAGGATACTTTTCAAGGATACTCAAAGTAAAGTTTGGTTGGTTTCTGAGTATAGGATCCGGTTGAAATTAAACAGTAGGACCGTTCCTAGTAGTTACTAGGAAAATCATTGTTAAAATTGGTCGCCGGAAGTGAGATTCCTGATCGTTGCATTTCTTTTCAACCAATTTTAAAAAAGAGGATTTTTCATTTTCAACCGACTTCAAGAAATGGAAACGTTCCCAATTCGCGCGAATATTTTTTATGTATGTTCTTGTAAATATGACAAAATGTCAGTACCGTAGTAGTTGTAATGTAACACCTAATTAAGATTGAAATTTTACATAGAACTACCACTACCCATCACTTAAAATCATAAAATAAATTATTTTTTAATAAAATAAATCGATTTCAAACAACGAACTAAAAAGTAAAAAATAATTTTACTTAAAGTATACTATGATTTTGTGAAACAAAAATAATAAAAAAAATATTGTATAATTTTGGAGTTGGTTTCGGTCGGTTATCAAATTACTTAGCCTGTTTATTTTACTTGGCACTACTTACTACGACTACGACTTCAAATTTATGAAATCTTTTTTTATTTATTTTTGTTTAACAAAATCAAAGTATGTCTTACTTTATCTAAAATATTTTTTTATAGTGTCTTGGTCGGTTTCGGTGGCGCGGGTTCGAATCCAACTACCTTCATATATTTATACGTTTTCTAAATAAGTATAAGAGTATTTTAAATTTTTTGTTTATATATCTATTGCAGTTTTAACTCTTACTTGTTGTTTACAACATATATTTACTTTCACTATCATCCTTTATCTTATCTTATTATTTTTTAACACTTCGTACTTATTCGTATAAATCATGAAAATGAAAGAGAAAATAGTCTTTTGTTGTCCTAAAATCTTTTTATTTTGATTTTTACACAATTTTGTTTCGTCAAGTAAATCTTGTATTGAATAAGTTTCCAAGTTTATAAAATTTAAATTCAATCATATATTTTATAAAAGTTATTATGTCACGTAAAAGGCAAATCGTCACATCGTCAAACACGAGAGCTGTAAACCGTATCAATACAATAAAATGACAAGATGTTTGATGTGTTCTTAAATATTACAATGGTGATTTAAAAATCTACTATAGTTAAGATTGCGCCCTAGGAGCAACAAGTACTCTGTCTTTGGACTATTTAGTATAATACATAGTGTATTTTAATTATTATTTCTTTTTTTTATTTTAAGTAATCATGGCGATTTTATTTCAAGTCATAGCTACTGGTATCGGTAAGTTGAACTTTATTTTTGAGTGCGACTGTAAATGCGAAGGATTGTGGGTTCCTTTACCACTCGAAGAAGTGAAATATGTTTCCTTAGCTCTTGTCTCCCGATTTTGGTGGAATGTGGGGACCGGAAGTCAGAGGTGTCATAATGGGCCAGGAGTGTCTTAACACTAACCCTGCCATGTAGGGGATATGAGGGATACAGTGTGAAGCAAAAAAAAATCAGAATATGTAATGTTTCAGTAGCTATGTTTTATTTATTATGATTTTAGTGTATATTATTAGATAATATGATCTGGTTTATCTAGTTAAAGCTTCTATTACGATACTAATAAATATAATATAATAATTCGAGGCCTAAAATGGCCACCATCTTTTAGGATAGAATTTCTTATGAAGGCAATATATGTTTAGTGGCGACACATTGAGTTGCAAAGTGAGCTTTAAACATAAAACAGTATTATTATACTGTTAAATATTCTAAATGGATATTAGGAATGAATCGTTGTTATATTGTGTTCAATTTTGTTTCGACCAATTTTGTCAAGCGGCTCTCTTGCGGTTCGTAAACGATGCTTGTGGACACAGATGTAACGGCTTATACTGTAGTTTCTACGTGAACTACTAGAAAACACTAGAGAATTGATTGGTGCGGGTGTGCCTTGCGTTTAACCAACATATCAGCCGCTTTGCAGTAGTGCGCTCGATCCAACGACTTATCTCGCAAATTAATCAACATCTCGAATCACTACGCTAGTACAATTTAAATAAAAACCAGCGTAACAACTACCCTCAGAAAGATAGGACGCGCTCTTGGCTTTTCTTCGGAAGAGTTTCGAGACACTCGAAAATTGAGTGTCTTAAGTCTTAACATTGGGTTCCCTCTACCTATCCTATTATATGCGTAAAGATAAAAAGCAATATCCTATTTTTTTTAGAAATCACGTCAGTGCAACATCGCAGCACACTCAAAGTTTTGATTTGATTACTCTTTAACTATTATACATAAAGCAAAAAAAGGCTGAGTCTGAGGAAAAAAACAATTTTTTTCAGTTATAGTTCATAACTTTATGGTTAAGTGGCGCCAACTGATGTTCGCTAATACCCATTATGTATACCTTTATTAAAATACCTAAATTTTGTTTTTTCTTTTATTACAGTCAGTTTCATCTGCATGACATTAGGTGTCATGTATACTTGGCCGTCCTCGACACTCACGCTCTTCAGTTCGCCCAACACTACGTTGAACAGGGTTATGACTGATAACGAGATATCATTACTTGGCAGTATATCGTCGATTAGTTCGATTATAGTGACTCCTTTCTCCGGATATTTGTTGGACATATTGGGTCGGAAGCGATCCTGTATCTTGTTTTATATGTCGCAAGTGGTCAGTATATTTATTTATTCGCCTAAGTTCTATAGAAATGCTAAATGTTCTATAGATTTTTTTAAGGTTTATTTGGACGAAGAAGTATGAGGTTTTGGATATTTAAATTGTATATGAAGAAGGAATTTAAAAAACAATATTTTTATAAAGTTGTATTAGGATCTTAACATTATGGGTTCGATTCCCACTCAATGTAACTAATTAAATTGTAACTCCTCGCTCTGGCTAGATCAACCGCGGTGTTGAATTTTGTTACTCAATATAAAATGACTTGAAAATCGGGCGGAACGGAGAGTCTTAATACTATGTTTTAGCGTGAAATTAAAAAAATACGAACGATAATATGTTATATAATATTACAGCCGCGTTGAGGAAGCTTATACCTACTTTAATGCACAAAATATGCCGCCATAGAATTCGAAATCAAGGCTATCTTTGAAATTATCTAAAACTAAATAAATATTTTTTACAATTTCTTTTTTTACCTGATTATAAAAGTATTATGAAGCATTTCCTCACTCCGGTAACGAGGCAAGGCGCGTGTCTTACTGGGAACGGAGTGTCTTAACACTAGGGAGGTCAAAGGAGGAAGGAGGAGAACAAGAGATACAGCGAAGCTAAAAGAGCATGATATTAATATTAAAAAAATAATATCAGAAGGTATAAGTAATAGAAGGTCGTCGTGGCGCAGTGACACAGCGTTTGACTGTATATGCGACGGCTATGGATGCGATTTTTACTCGAGAAAATTATTTATTTTATGTTCTTGCTCTGTAAATAAGCCAAAGCGCGGGGAAACCTTCCATAATTCAACACACATTCTGAAAGAAACATAAGCTGAAAGACAACATTTTAATATTTTTTCAGGCGTGCTGGGTGATAGTAGTAGTTTCAAACAAAGTGGAAGCCGTTTTATTTGCAATGTTCCTATCAGGCTTAACTGGGTGCATGTTACTGATAGTTCCAATATACGTTGGTGAATTCTGCGAGGAGTCCATAAGAGGTTCTATGACATCGATTTCTATGATATTCTACGGAATTGGGATGCTTGTGTCCTATATGTTGGGAGGTCTACTGGAGTATAACATGATGAACTATATATGCTTGACGCTGACTATTATAGGTGTGACTCTATTGAGTTTTATGAAAGATTCTCCTATATATTTGATGAAAATTGGAAAGGAAAAGGTAATATTTTGTTGTATTACTTTGTACTTAGTCTAATTATACGTCTCAAACAGGATTAAAATTAAAATTTATATATTCTCAACAATGCTCAAAATACCTTAGGAATTCTTTGGAAAATGAAGAAGGAAAGTGTCTTAAGACTACCTACCGTGATTCTCAATTTTATGGTTTGGCTTTATCAATTAAATACTGTTTGAGGCCGTCATGGCCTAGGGGCACAAGGATGTGACTGTAACGCGTTGGTGGTGGATTCGATCCCCACTCGAGAAAATCTAACATTTATTTAAATTTATGTTTCCATTTTTCGCTCTGATGTCGAGGCAAAGAGAAGCGTTGAATTCCGCCACTCAACACGCAATGCTTCCAAAATCGGCGGAAAATGGGGAACAGAGTGTCTTACCACTAGGTTCCCTCTGCCTACCCTGCTGTGCGCGGGATACAGTGTGAAGTTGATTTATTTTTGATTTTTAAATACTGTTTTAAATTTACAAAGAAAGTTATATCAGCTTCACGCTGTATCCCGCACACTGCATGGTAGGCAGAGGGAACCTAGTGTTAAGACA
>DWAO01000471.1:0-25448 GCA_018230605.1 Heliconius congener
ATAAATGTGAATAAATATTTCATTTCCTTTAGTGGAGATCGAACCCACAACCAGTCTGTTTTACAGTCACGCTCTGTGCGCTTGCGCTACGATTTACCTTAAAATTTATATTTCTTTTTAATTAAAAAAAATCGAATTGTTTGATTTATATCTCTCATATTTTAGGTTACACTTTTTACTTAATAAAAACAAATACTAAATGTATAACTTTAAAAAATGTTATAATTTTATGTAAATTTATATTAAAAAAGATATATTATTCCTCTTTACGGTTTATTTCTGTAGAATGATTTAAAAAATACTTTAGTACAAAGTTCATGTAATTTTTATCAAAATATATTTTTGGTTTTGCCTAAATATAGTGATTTACTGAATTTATAACACTCTCCGGGAGCCACCCTTATCTAGGTGTGCTAATTAGGTTAAAGCCCTATTGGCCAATACGTTGTAAAGAAGTCAGCCAACTTTACTGAAATTAGATTTTGAAAGTTGAACTTGTTTGGAAACCTGGGCTTTGTGTTTAAGCCGGGCTTTATAATAGCTGTAGTACAATTTTCTCGTATAAAACTTCGTGGGGCCCTAATTCAATGAACTACTATTGTTATCTGATATAACTCGTACTTATATTAGCTATAGCTAGCCCGATTAAATTTCTGTGTCACCACTTGTCGTTATATATTGATCGTTTTGACGTCAGTTTAGAACTTTATTCTAAGTTATACTTACGTATATTTTATTAGAGTCAGTCAAGTCATGTGGATGCCAGCCGTGGCGCATCGTGTGACTGTAACGCGACATGTGGGTTCGATTTCCACTCGAGAAAATGAAATAATTTAATTTCTTCGTTCTGGTGTCGAAACCGCCACTCATCATGCAATGCCTCCAGAAATCATTCATTAATTTTTTTGCTATGTACGGGATACATCGTGAAACTGAAAAAAATGATGTGTTTTTCATACTAATGTGCACAACATAGTACTAAATGTAAACCCTAAAATTTTATTCATGATTCACCCATTATATTATCCCAATTTTCTATTCATTCGCAATCCTTTAGGGCGAATGTAGAAAAGAGCAGTATTGTGCGGAGTGATTTTATCCACGGGCTACGAACGTAGCTATGAATATTAAATTTTATGAAATGACAGACACTCGTGCCAAATCTTTATTGCCGTTCTACTCCATTCTGCATAACTTTAGATATATCTTGCCTGAAAACTTTCTGGCACTTGTACGTCTTTAACATTAAAATACTGAAAATCTGCTCTAGTTCTTCTTTGTACGTAATTACTAACTTACTTGCTGGATGTGCAATGTAATTTATAAGCTTTTAAGTTGCCTATATTGTTTTCTTTTGTCTTTATTAACGTAGTTTTTGCGTTTTATTTTCTATTTTATTTCTCGATAATATTAATGGAGGTCGAATAAAAACAGATGGTGATTGTATTATTTGGATATTTCCTAGAGTGCGATTTTTATATCATAAACACTTCTAATTAAATATTATTTACCTATATATGTTACCAAACTTTTTTTTTTCAATTTTTATACATAAAGTACACGAGTTTTTTTAGAGAATCAGAAACACATTTATAATTTGCCAAACCCCAACAACACAATAAATCACTATATACATTTATGTGCTTACGATAGCATATACAGTATTACTCGTCAACTCGTCAAAGGTGAGTCGGACCCTCAACCTCTCGAGAGGGGTGGTTATCAGCCCGCATAATATTTCTGTACCCTCATTTACCCGTATACCACTAGCAAATGACCGTAAATGAATAGGATAGTAGCATAATTTTTTTTCCTTTATGTCAAGGTTAATATACTTACTAACCGTATTAACCTCAGGGCCATGGACGATTGATTTATTATTTTTGTGCTGATAAAGAAAGTAACTAATAATTTGGTTATTTATTATGCATTTCCTTTTTTTTCTAGCTGGTTGAAATCTAGAATTTAAGTTAGAACAAAATTTTTTCGTTAAGTATATAAAGAAGTATTTTATCAAAGTTTATTATAAGATATGTTTTCGTTTTCAAATGAATGCCATATTTAACAACAAAACATAACAAACTATATTTAATATAAAAAAAGCTTTTTTATTGTATGTATAAGTAATGTATGACTAAAAAAATGTAGGGCTAAGTAAAGATTAATTATGTGCAGTTCAATTTACGGGCAAACAGATACCTATGAAAATTTTCGTATTAAAAGATAATTACGTTTAAATATAATGCCGTTTTATAGTTTAATAATATACTGTAAAATTTGTATTATGATTTTTGATAGGTGTACATTTTTTATTAGCTTTTATAACATTTATAGAGTCCGTTGCGCAAGGACACAACAAGGATGTCACGGTAACGCAATGGTTGTGGGTTCAGTCCTCATTTGGGGAATTAATTATTATGTATAAATAATTTCATTTCTTCGCTCTGGCATCAGGGCAAAAGAGTATGAGTTTCCGGCATTGAGTTCTATCACTCAATGCGAAATACCTCGAAAAATTTGGCGGACAGTGGTGAACACTCACTCAGCACTCTTATATTATACAACTTATATTATAACCTATGAATATTAAAGCTTTGCTCGACATACAACATAAAAAGCTCCCAATCTAATGCCCTCTTTTACATCTCATAAGAGAAAATTTAATTGGAATCCACAGGAAATTATTAACACAGGGGGCAATGACTCATCGGCCAGACGTCTGTTAGCTCGTATCACTCGGCGGCCATGTCAAAGTTCAACCATTAAGAACTTAATGATAGTCGTACTTGTAATATGTGCGTGCGGTTGTTTTCTTTCATTTTTTGTAGCAGTGATTGAAATATGTATTTGAAAATGATTGAATTTTTATATTATGAGTTTAGCTTACTTATAGTTCGTTTTTGTTCTTCTGCTTTAACCAGCAGTAGTACTATCTTATATTATTGACATTATTATAAAATTTGGCCAAACGATTTTTTAAAATATTTATGTACTCTTTATTTTAATTGTTATATCTATTCGTAAGTGATCAGCGTGTATGTAGTATTTGGTCCGTGTGACTATCACTTTGGTATACTTTCTCGCTATAGCTATGGCGAGCGATCATAATGAAATTTGGTATCGGTGGCGTTTGTGAAATCAGCGACCAGTAATTTATATTTTCGTCTTTGAAATCAATACTGCAAGTTATTTGGATTTAAAATTACATATTTAAATTATACAATAATGCCTAATAAATCAAATCTTCCGATTTTGAGAAAATATTGGTATCATTATTCCTATAAAGTTCTACATTTATTTTATCCAAATTGCATAATTTACCACTATTGTACAAATTAATCACTTAGAATTTTTTTTTGTTTTAAATGTTATATAATTTGCAAAGTTATCATATATGTATATGTGCGTTTTGAACGTTGATTCAATAAATGCTATTGAAAATTCTAAGCGCCCGCTTCAGACTTATAGACGTTATGAACTTATCAATTCACTAAGGTTTGAAGTAGGAAAATTCTTTTACTTTAATGTGTAGCCTGGGATGTTAAATCGGACACAAATTTCTTTAAATTGTATATAAAAATAGATACAAATATTCAAAATATGCTACTACGTAGGCAATGACGACTCAATGTAATAAAATTATTTCATTCATTTATTTCAGCTCTCAAGCTCTATGACGGTCTAATTTTGTCCAGGCATTGAAATAAAATATTAAAAAATATACTTTGATAATTTATAAACGGCACCTGAACAAACCTTGAATATATGTATCAGAGATTTTTTTAATATTAACGCAATATTTGAAGTTTGCAGTGTTCGTTTGCGTGCCTCCAGAATTCGGCGGACAGTGAGGAACGTGTCTTATTGGTAACGGAGTATCTTAACACTAGGTTCCCAGATCTGCCCTTCCTACCCTGCCTACCCTGCTATGTGTGAGAGCGGCAGAAAGTGTAAGCGGGGTAGGCAGAGGGAGCCTAGTATTAAGACACTCCGCTCCCCACTTTCCGTGTTTTGCCTCGACACCAGAGCGAAGAAATGAAAATATTAAAAATTGTATAAATAAATTTATAAACGTGTAAAAATGAAATAGGTGTCGAAAATTCCCATTAGTAATGGTTTTGTAAATTGTTCACTATTTAGAACCGCTTAACATAACGCGATTCATTACGTGTCGAGGTTATTGTTAGAAATATGAACTATTTAGGTCAAAATACACTTTTATCCTTCTGTAACACGTGACAACCGAAATTTGAATATAGCAGGTTGTTGTTTTATGATTTATATTTTAAAATCATTACTTACTTTCATAAAAGTATGAAAAGGATGTAGGAAAGGATGTGGAAGTATAGTAAACAAAAATATCATAACTTTCAAAGAACGTATCTAGGATTTTTTAAAATAATAAAGAAATGTTGCCAATGTTGAACTCCAAGCTTGTGAAATTTACTACTGTATAGGAAAAGACAAAGAGCGTCGTTGAGTTCTACCACTCAACATTTTCATAGAAAGCTTTTGATATGTAAACTTAATTATAATGTAAAACATATTAGATTAAAAATAAAAACTCTAATTCCATTTTCTTGTTAATGGTAAATGTAATCATTTAAAAAATCATTCTCCTAAAGAAGTAAATATATAAAATTTTCCTAAAATTTGCAAAAGAAATTTCTATATTATCAGACTACTTAGAAAACAAATAAAATGGGTATTGCAAAAGTTAAAAACATTTGTTTCTTTTGTACTCAAAGCTGAGTAAGAACTTATAGAATAAATTTTGTTTTATTGAAGTAAGTTTTGTATGAAATTGTTGTCTTATTGTTTATTATTATTATTTTCATACAATTTGTGTAATATGAGTTCTTAACGTCCCACGAAGAAGAAAACTATTTGAAAATTGTAGTGTAATCAATACACTTAAGTAAATTTTCACATAATTCTATTTCTTATATAATAATGTTTTTTTTTGTTATTTCTATTTTTTTATATCGCAAATATGGCAAAAGCTTAATATATTCATTTGTTATCAAGTCAAGTTGTTTGAAGTCAATTTCGTACTAGATCCGTTCGTCGAGTAAGGTCCTTTTCAATTTATCTTGTAAGAAAGAGCGTGAGGTAGTAAAAAGGCGCAGATATCTTGAGACCTTTACATAGATTTTATTAATATACTCATAGGATGAAACTTGAGAAACACTAATTAGTCACTTGTAATTTTTAATTATGACTTTCCACTAAATATCTCAACTGTATATTAGTTTAATTTGCGTGACTCTCCCGCCAAGTACTTTAGGACGTGAAACGAAGTTATTTATTATATGATTCTAAATCAAAGCGCGGCGTTGAGTTACGTCACTCAACACTCTATGTCAAGTCTATGTATGAAGTGTCTCAATACTACGTCCCTTCTGCCCCCCTACTATTGTAAATTTTTAATCCTTTTATAAATTAAAACATGAAATTATCTTTTATTTGTTATACTTAGACGTTATTTGTCTAGCAACTTTTCTCCGTTATAGATAAACTGTCTCTGACGTTTATATTTAAGTTTATAAAGAAATTCTTATAATAAAGCAAAAAATTCAACATCTTATGAGATTCTGCCTATAAAATTTGTAATCGTTAAAATTAACTTTTTCTGTCTTTCATGTTATGGAGTGATCAGTGTTCGATACGTTGCGTCGCGTCGGGTACAAAACTATAGACTAATAACAATTTGTAGTCGATGAAACCGTTTAGAATAGTTAGTTCCATTTAACATTTGATATGCTTAATAATCGTTAACACCAAAGATGACTTCCTTTATTTTTTAATTTTTTTATATAGCAAATAAGCCAGTTGTGGCGCAGGGGCACAAACTGTGATTTTAAACGCGATTTGTTGTGAATCTAACGCGATCTGCACTCGAGGAAATGTATTATTTATTATTTTTATTTCTACGTTTTGGTGTCGGGGCAAAGCGCAGCGTTGTGTTCCGCCGCTCAACATGCCATTCCGCCTCCAGAATTAGGCGAAAAACGGGAAGATATTATGAGAATATTTTTTCCAAAATTATAATTAAAATCTTAAAATTTTAAATGAGTTATGATAAGATACAAAATACAAAAAAAAAGTATGTTATGCCATTGAATCGAACAATCCTAACGGTTGTATTTTGTGCTAGCAACTAATTCCCACCAGCTTATTTCCGCCTAAAAATCCTCTACAATTAACCTAGATTCGATATGGATTCGATATTGGATTTACTATACACTATCACGACGGCCTATAATTATATTACCATCGCTGTTTTGAGTAATATACGTTAGTGCTTGTGCACCCTTGTTTGGTTATCAACTTATCACAGTTAGTCTATAATGATACATAGTCATTTATGTGAGCAGCTGTAATATTATATGTTATTATCATTTGATAGCTTTTTAATATTTGTTTAAATATTAAATGGCCCCGTCGTAGCTAAACGTTTTATTTTAACTATAAACTGTTGTAAGCTCAATCACCAAACAGCGAAATGATCGTACTTTAATTGTTTTCATTTCCTATCTTTGGTAGAATTAGCGCGGCGTTAAGTTCTATCAATTTACACGTAATGGCTCGAAAAGTCGCGAACGGAGTGTCTTAACACTAAGTTCCCTCGTGAAGATGCGTACATATGAAATATGTTAGCATAAGGTTAAGCTAAGGCTTACTGAAAATCATTAAGTAGTATTTTACTATAACATCCTAGGTACTATACTAGGTATGTACCTACACGAAGTTTTAGTGAAGTAAGAACTTAGTTTTGTACAGCTGAAGTAACTTTGATGTAATCTTCTGCGCTAATGGTCTTTTACAGTTTAATAAATGTATTTTTAATTATATATTTCTAGAATAATTGTAATTTCAGAAAAAGTGGACTCTGAAAGTACTGAGTTTAGGAATAGTGCTTGAACACTCTCTTAAATAAATAAAAACAATAAGTACACTACACTCTCTTACTAATTAATATCTATAAGGTAAATCAATAAAAAATATTTTTTTGTTTTCTTATAAGAAAGTATAAAAAATTGTACGCTAAAATATCAAAGCATACCTATTTATAATAATATTTATATAATTAAAAATAGGTACTAAGTGCTATACTCTTTATCTATACTAGGTATCCTACATATCTCGGTATATATAATGTTTAAATTAATAATTAATCCTATACGGATTAAATTTGAAGTTAAATTAAAACTAATCCTCTTTTTTATTTCAAAAGCTCGTATACTTTTTTTTATTATCTGCAAATAAAAGATAAGAAATCATTTTTTTTTAGTTCATTTTTTTAATGACGTGAAACTTAGAAGTAGATAATCTATTGTTTTAAAAGATAAAGGCACAGTTCACCTGTTTGATAGAAGCTTTGGCTGTTATTAAATAAAATTACTTAAAAAAATATACCCGCTTTACTTAGAACTTGGCCTTGTTTATCGAAGAAATATGAAAGTTATTTGAATATGACAACTGCCTTTACAAAGTTGTTTTCAACGTCTTAAATTAGAGAATTTCATATTTTAAGAAACAATTTAATACGCCTTTGATTTGGGAGCATTTACTATGATATATATATTTTTTAGATTCATTCTGTACCTCATATATGAAGGATAGGCAGAAGGAACGCTAGATATTGCGTGTTGAGTGGTGGAAATCAACGTCGTGATTTGTTCTGTTACCAAATCGAAGAAATGAAGATAATTCATTTCCTCTAGAGAGAATGGAACTCACAAAGTCAAGTTTTTCGCGTCATGACTGCCTGATAAAACATAAAATTATATACGTCACATAATCGTAAACTTAGCATACGTTACCCCACTTAAAATGTAAAATATTTCAATCACTAACCATAGGTAGATCATAGTCTCTGGTTACGCCCGACGACCAGTGGGTTATTTAAAAAAATCCAAAACCATATAATGATATAAAGCGTCACACATTTATAGTTGACCCGAGTTTTTTGTGAGTATCAGTCTTACCAGGCTTGATTTTGGATTTTACTCGTTAAAATCAATATGTTACAATATCAACAACATAACGATAACAAAATAACAACGAATAGTTTATTGTGACACCTGCCCCGATACAGTCGCGAAAAAGCGTGAAAAGCGTGAAAAATTCAGTGAGCTTTTAGACTTAAATATATATTTTTATGTATACAGGAAAATTGCGATGTTTCCTTCCGCATCGTATATAAGACGTTTCCGAAACCTCGCGGTCGCACTCCTGTTATGGCCGCGACATTGGAAAGTTGACCTTATATATTATAAGGCTTCTATCATACTGACACTGCGGACCTTATAAATTATTTATATTTACTACTGCTTGTTTGTACTTTAAATTACATTTTTTATCACTTTTGATTAAATTAGGTTAGATTTTGTAATATAAAATCATTTTATATGTGCAATGTGTTCTTTGGTGTTAAGGGCGCGCGGCGTACCACCGCCGCTCAACACGCAATACCTCCAGTGAGTATCAGTGGAGAGTAGTTAACTTAACACTAGGCTCCTTCTGCTTATCCTGTTACATGCGGGATACGGCGTGAAGCTGAAAAAAAAAATATAATTGTCGATGTCATAAAAAGCGTGACTATCTTATTTTAGTTATATATTTAATATGCAGAACATATCATCATAATGTACAGGCAGATGATTTACGGAGCAATCCATATCATGATGCCAACTTGTTCCAAATATGGAGTATTTACGACGATACTGTATTAAATAAAAATATTGCATATTCCCCTATATTATCTTGATTAAAGTTAAAATAGTCACGTTTTATAAAATTATTTACTCTGCTTAACTTTTTTTTACTAAATATAATTTTCTTTGGTTGCCATTATAAACAATTTTCTTTGTGTCTTCACGCTACGTGATGTTGGCAGAGTAAACTGTTTTGCTGACACGCCTCAAGTCCATGTAGAGTAAGATTTGCAAGTAAATTGCACGTAGGTATATGATATTACAAAATTCAGACACAATTTACTCAAATATTAAATTAAAATTCATGGTATATCTATTATTTCATAATTAAAAGATTCCCATTTAAAACAATTACCGAAATAGCTTGGATGACAAAAAGCGGTGTTTAGTTACTTGTATCGCTTTAAATTAATAGTCCGTCCCCTCTGAATCTGTCTGTCAGTTTTATACCAACTTTAATGATGTACCTATACTATGATTATAGTATCATGATATATAAAAAATTAATACCGCCGTCGCTTATCGACACAATGTCTGATTATACGCGATATATATATTAGGCGACGATTGTAGATTCGACTCCCACTCGGGGGAATGAAATATTCGGATTTCCAGTAGTCCAGTAACAAGACAAAGCACCGCGTTAATTTTAGGGGAACGGAGTGTCCTAACACTAAGTTCCCTCTGCCTACAAAAAGAAACAATATACTTCAAAAGTATATTTTTGACAAGCGCCTTTGTTTTATACTATGTAAAGATGTGCTTGTAGAAAATATCTAATATTTTTTTTAGTTTTATACTGTATCTCAAATGTAGTAGAGTAGGTAGTGTTAAGACACTCTTCACACACTTTCCGCCAATTTCTGGAGGCAGATTTCTGTTGAGTGGTGGACGAGCGAAGAGCGAAGAAATAAAAATATTTCGTTTCTACAAGTGGGAATCGAACCCACAACCTGTCCCGTTTACAGCGTCACACGCTTGTGCCCCTGCCCCATATTTGGCCCCAATACATATGTACAGATATAAATCAGTGATATAAATCTTTATATACATATTTCTTTTAACTCTATGAAAGTCATTTGGATATATAAACATAAACCTAGACACAATATTACACAGACCTTAATTAAAGCTCGATGCCTGTTCGTGATTAAGAAAATGTTTTGTAATCTTTAAACATTTCCCACTCGTTTGCTTTTTGTGTTCGAACATTGTTCGGAATGAAATGAGTTTCCGCTGGCTATATTTGGGTTTATATTCGCAGTGTTTCGTCTGTTCTTACATTGTTAAAGTATTAATAGATATTAGTAATTTATTAGTATTGAAGCTATTATTATTATATACATTGTACGTTCGTAGTGCTTAGAGTAATTTTATGTTGTTATTTTCTACCTAAATAGATTTTTTGATTTGTTTATCTATGTTTTCTATGTTTTTATGTCTAAGACTCGATTGTAGTCTAGTGTTTATATTATATGCGTAGACTGACTCTAGATAGATATACACAAATTACGATTATTTAATTATATGGTGTATGGGAGAACTAAGACTTAAACTGCTAACATGACAGATTTTGTAATTTATCATTCGTTCATATTCATTATAGATTTTAATGTTAGGTACATGTACAGCCCTAATTAGTAACCCATAAAAAAATCGAGGCCTTTCGTCGCCCAGGGCATAACCGTAAAAACAAGATGCTTGTAGGTTAATTAATTTTCGTTTGCTCGCTCCGGTAACGGGACAAAGCTCGGCGTTGAGTTCCGCCACTCAACAAGCATTCTTCCAGAATTCGACAGATACAGGGGTACAGAAGTTTCTAATGGGAAGGGAGTATCTAAACACTAATTTGCTAGGTTCCCTCTGCCTACCCAGCTGTGTGCGCGATACAGCGTAAAGAAAAAAAAAATATTGCAAGTCAAAATTACAATTTTTTTTTAATTATTTACGATATTCTATCATTTAAAGGTAAATTGGCTATTCAACCATCTATTTATTATTTTTATATATATTTTATATAAACACCGCTCACCCTGATGTTCTCAGCAGGGGCAATTTTTTAAATACTGGTATTTTATTGTTACAAAAATATCTATATGATTTATATTTTTGTAACTAGAAATCGTTCGATCGGTAAACTTCTGTTTATTATAGGCAAAAAAATTCTTTACTATAATATACTACTTACTTTCAGTGGATAGTGCTAGAGCTATAGCGGAATAGAAGCCAATTATATATTTTATATAACTTTGTCGAGTGTGATGTTCGCCAAATCCTATTAATTATGACACCCTATTGGCAACTAACTATACAATGGTCGCGTATATTTCACATAAATTAAACCAATTTAAAAGAATTTGCAGTAACATTTTTTTATTTCTGTATTATTCACAAAATAATAATCTATACGAAATTTAAAAATATATGCACTTATTATTTTATGTTTTAATTTAAAAATCGAAAATTTGATATTTGATTAGTTAGTTAAATTTCTGACGTAGGTATTTTATATGATGTTCTTAAAAAGAAATCTATGTTTTTACTTTTAATAATTTAATATCAGACGATTTAGAAACATTTGTCCAACGTATAAAATATATTTAATCATCAACTTGTTTAAAAATCTAATTTATATAGAAAAAAATAACATTACGATAGCGCGACCTTTGATAACACGTTTCAGCCACATCTAATGTGTCTAATTATATGTTAAAGTTTATCATATATATATATTTCACAGATTTATCGCGGAATGGAGCATAATATGTTATAATGGAAGAGAATAAATTACAGAGCAGTGGTTCCTTATGTCTGTGATCGTTTTGTGATAGTCCATGAGCTACGATGGACACTCTCCAAGTGGGGCACGGGCACAGCAAGGGCTCGAGCAGAAGCCAATCGCCGTCGACGGCGGACCTGCGAGATCCGGCAATAGTAACCGATGACGTCATCCGCTCGAGGGTACAGTCACCGTCTACGGCGCACCATGTGAGCTCCTCACTTTTTTTCTCTTTTATATTGTATTTTAATTGCTATGTTTTTATACTTATATTTTGTTATATATTTTTTGTTTGGTTAAACTAGTCGCTTCTCACGAATTTTGAATTGTGTATAGTGATTTTATTCTGAAATATATATTTTTTATTATAATTAACTTGATGAGCTATGAAACTGTATAAATATTTGAATTATCTAGGTATTGCTTATAACCTTTGTTCCGGAAGCGTGTGTCATGCTCATGCCTAACTAGTCCGTGACACAGGCACCATTCGATTAGCGATATTAAGCATTATTTAGAATTATATATTATCTATACTTGTAGAAAAATCGTAACGGATTGGTGTTTGTACATAAAACATATAAAAGAAAATGTGTTATTGAGGGCCTTTTTTAATGTAATAGAATAGAACCCAAAACTCATGATATTTAAAATGTAATGATTTTTAAAATTTTTGTTTATCTGTGCTATATTAGTTATCATTATTGGGTTCTGGAAAGCTTTGCCTAACATTTAGCGTTTGTTTTATTTCAATCGATGCACAAATAAATAAGTTATGTCAATATAAAGAGTAACATGCGACAATATTGGTACGAAATAAGAGTTTTATTGAATTGGCTATAACTTTAGCTATTTATGGCTATTGTTTTTAAAATCATAACGATATTAGATCACGAAAGCAATTGAGATGAGTAAATAATTAATTGTGTTGTGACATTCTACTGTACATTTTCTGTGAAAAAAAAAATAGATCATATCATAATTTAAAATACATTATTTAATATCATAATTATCTATAAAAAATATATAGTAAACACAATATAAACGCAACTGAGGTCTTTCACATTTGACACGCATCTCGGCGGCCGTCTTCATTTACTGACTGATACCGATATCTGGCAACAAGGCCACACGAGACATAATATAATGTTTTCCGCAAACAATTGATTTAACACGCTGCCTTTACATTATTCTTTGTATAAAATATAAATGTATGAATCATTTTTTTAGCTTCAACCGGTGTCTTGCATATAGCAGGGTAGACAGAGGGAGCCTGGGAAACTAAGGTTAACATATTTCGTTACCGTTAAGACGCTTCTGTTTCCCACTTTTCAGCCGAATTTTAAGGTACTGCATGTTATGTAGCGGAATCCAATGCCGCGCCTTGCCTCGTTTTTAGAGAAATGACAATATTAAAAATTTCATTTCTTCTGATGGTAATCGAACGGACAACGTGTCGCGGTTACAGTCGCTCTACCAGCGTTATTTTGCATAAAACTGTATGTGTCATTTATAATTTATGCTTTGTTGTTTTCCTGCTTAGTCCTACTGATGAAATAAGGAAATGATTTAACTAAGTATTGCATTTGCAGTTATCTGTCTACGCAATTGTTATAGGAATCATCACGCCACGGAGAGTCTAGAGCTCATCATGTCAAGTCCCACTCGAGAGATCTCGGCAGCAGCCCGCTTTCTGGCAACACCACGGCCAATAGTTCCAGGGAGTGAGTATTTTTTGGTTTTAATTGTTTTTTTTTAATATTTTGGTGTTCAAGTGCTGCAAAATATTAAATAAAAGTACTTAAATTTACTAATAAAGTGTTAAAAATAAAAAATATCAAAATAATAGTAATATATACATAAATAAACGCTTAAATCAGAAAATTTACTGTATAAATTTTTAACTTATTACAAGTATAGAATAAGTTTTTTGTTATTTTAAATTCACTTTGAACTTAAATGCGACTATAAAAACGTTTATTTCTCACATGGAGCTATCTAAACGGCCTTTTGCGGTTTCGATATATACTTAAATACGGTAATTTGAGACAAAGACTTTTGTTTTCAAGGTGAAGTAAGGGAACTTGTTATATTATTCATGTCTAAAGTGTGTGCTTGTTGGTTTTATACCTGAACTATTATGATAGGCTCACTTTATTTATTTATAAGTTATGGGCATAGTTTTTCTTTCACATGAGTTTCAAAGTAAATGTATGTGCTTAATTTATATTAATTCGCAGAAATTAATTGTAATAGTAATATTTTTTTTTAAAGCACAGTTTGTAGTAGATACATAAATCGATTGTGATTATAAAACATATATTGCTTTGACATTTTTTCTTACACTAATTTCAGCCTGGAAGATTCGCCTCAAAAGAAGAACATGTTAGCTCCAGGCGACTACGCGTACGCGGTGGTCAGTCCCAACGTGTCGTACGCGCTGTCCTCGGACGAATACGGATCGCCCGCGTATAGAGGTATGTTTAGGTTTATTTTGTATTTTATTTACTAAGTTAAATAGCTACACTATAACAACTTCTTTTTGGTTTACTTTAGTATATAAGAAGGTAGGCGGAGAGAATTTGTAAGTATCAACAAAATGTTACTGAAATTTTCGAATTCCACACACTTCGTGTTTAGTGGCTGAATTTAAAGCCGCATGTGACCTTTAAAAGCGGGTAAATGAAAACATTCATTCCCCCTCTTTTGGGAAGTGAACCTATACGTCACATTAGCAGTAGACGCTGCCTCGATGTGCGGCCATGGCCTTGTTGTATTTAGACATTTAAAATTTTATCACAAATAAATAATTTTGACAATTTATTTTATTTACTTTACCTATGTTAAATAATTACTTATCTGCTTTTGTAAAAGACAAACAAGACAAACTCTTTATGCATTTAATAAGATTGTTATAAATACGTTACACCTAAACAAAAAGTTATGACTAACCTTAAAAAATAAACTTAGTTACTTTATCTGTTTTCAGGTCAAGATGGAGATTACATTAATCAAGGTAAATATTTACTAATATATAATTAGATAATAATATGGTTACTAGGATAGGTTTCGGAAATTTAGTCTATTCTTTATGTGTATAGTACTGTATTCAGAGTTGGACAATTATTAATTGTAATTGACAATTAATGATTAATTGTCTGTCGGATATAATTATCCATTAATTTATTGCTCGTTGTTTATGCCAATTTTTTGTTGACAATGACATTTCAAGTAACAATAATTCTCTAAAAGTTTTTGTCTGTAATTGATTCTGTGGATAGTTTATGTGACCATGAATAACTAAACAAATCAAAATAAGTGATTTGAAAAATTGATATCCGTTATTTGAATATGAAACTATTTTTTGTTACTATTGAATAAATGTAGATAAATTTTACCGGTTGTCTTCCGACAGCTTTATATGTATATATATTTATATATTAGGTTATCGTACTTCATTAGCGTCCATATCACTTAATAATATTAAATAGATAACATTTATCCTAAATACGAAGCGTTTTGGTAAAAATGATAATACTTGTAGTAAGTAATTATTGATTTCATTGATACACTAAAATATACGTATGCTTATATAAATAAAATAATTCGTCAATGTCAAATTAATAATACATATGCTATTTGTATCCTTATTATTTGTGACATGAAAGCGAATATAAAAGTATATAAGTAAATAATATCAAAATTAAAATATGCTAATAAAAGAATATCATATACATATTAAAAATCGTAATTGGTCACTGTCTGTACATGGGAGATACTTGACAATTAGAAATAGTCACATGCGTCATACATAAATATCCTGCTACAAAAAGTGTATGAAATATGATTTTAAAGTCAAACATATATAATTTACAATAACAGTTTGATATATTTGTAATTTTGTTTCATAAAACATATAACTATGTTTTGTATTGAACATGGGATAATAGTTATATATAAAAATTACTTGTTTGTTATCAATGATAATGACCAGATTAATGACAGGTCTTAGGTTTGAATTCGGCATTTTTATGGTTTTGCTTTATTTAACTTATTGTTACAACAATATAACAAAATAATACAAATTCTTTACATAAATTGTAGCCTATGTTTTTATGATATCTGATTAATTTAGGATAGATGAGCCTAAATTTTTTCATTTATAATATTAGTAGTACTAAGAGAATTTTAAATAAATGTCTATGAATAAGCTTTATTTTAATGTCTACTCAAGAACAATATTATATATGTCACGTAAGTACTACATTTGTGCTCTGATATTAAATATGAACATATCCTTGCCTTTAGAATTGTAAGATCATGTCCCATTCAAAATATTATTCTAAATATACGTTTACATTATATTTATATTAACATTTACTCAGATGAATCAGACGGGAGTTCGAACGTGGCATCAGCGAAGGCGCAGGCCGCCATCGCGCATCTCGTTAGTAAAATAGAACGTACCAAGGACCTGATACGACTGGAGCAGACCATACGTGATGGTTAGTTATTTTTTTAACTTTTTACTACAGTTAACACTATCTTACAGCGCGGTCGAAGAGTCGTGGCTATTTTGAGGTATGCTTTTCTGAACTTTTGCACATCGTCCACTCTGATATAAAAGAATCAAAGAAACAAAAATCTTAAGATCATCAATCTGCGCAACCATCTTCTGCGAACTGCAGGGCGGCTATGATTCGACGACCGTCGTTGAATGTGTGACCCTATTTGACAATAGTTTTGAGTGATTATCCTTTCTTCATCTCCAATTTATTTTTCAAAATAAAGTATAATTTTATATTTATAGACTTTGCCCAATGCTCGAAAAAAAGATTTAACTTTGATGTAATCTGTAGTATAGTATAGTACTCCACAGAACCATATAAAACAAAATCTTTCACCATTTTCAGATAATGTAAACGAATATTTAAAGTTAGCAGCAAACGCAGATAAACAACAATTGCAACGTATCAAAGCGGTCTTCGAAAAGAAAAACCAGAAGAGCGCGCTTTGTATAGTACAGTTGCAAAAGAAATTAGACGGTTATAATAAGAGAATCAAGAATTGGGAGGTATGACAAAATAATCTTTTTAATATTTTTAAAGGTTGAATAATATTTTTAGAAAATTTAATCCCAAGACTTGGAAACTGTGCAAGTGTTCAGATCACTAAGCAATCCGTTCTTATTCTTATAAAGTTATGTCGAAATTGTTGTATGCTTGTTATAATGTATTTATGTTGCTAACACCTCTGTAGTGTTTGAGGTCTTCGTGGCACAAGACTGTAAATGTTGTGGTTTCGATTCCCACTCGACAGAATGATTTTTTTAATATTTTAATTTCTTATGCTCTGGTAACGAGACAAAGCGCGGCTTTTAGTTCCTCCATTCAAGACGGAATACCTTCAGAATTCAGCTGGATTCAGGAAAAGTAATTTTCAATCAATAATATTTTCAGCAACATGGCACCAGTGGACAAACGCACAGACAGCCTCGAGAGGTGCTGCGGGATATGGGACAAGGGTTAAAGTATGTAAACAATAACATAATATATTAGTTGTTAATTATTACTGCTGGTGATGCTTTCGTAGCGCAGCGGCGTCCATTTCTACTAGGGAAGTAAATTATATTCATATCTTTTCTTTGGTGGACGAGCACGGCGTTGTGTCCCGCCACGCAATACGTAACAATTTAAAAATAGAGCGGGAAGCGAGGAATGTATTTACATATATCCTGACGTGTAACAGCTTGAGAGAGCTGAACAGATTGCAATGCGCGCTGTGTGCAGGAACGTGGGCGGCAACATCCGCGACGGCATCACGGGGCTGGGCGGCAGCGTGATGTCGGCGCCGCGCGAGTTCGCGCACCTGTTCTCGCGCTCCAACCGGTTCGGCTCCGCCGACAACATCGCGCAGCTGGCCGGTCTGTACTCCCACTTATCTTGTGAATAATCGATAGTTTTGGTATTTATTAACCTAATCGTTTAATTTATATAAAATAAAATGTGTGAGTATATAAATGATAATATCTTAACAGTGATTGCATGTGTATTCGTATTCGAAAGATTTATTATTTAGTATAATGTACAAATTTCGCCATTATGTCACAGTCTCTCCAATTTAAAGCAAAAAATGGAATATCTTAACACTAACTGCTAACTAAATTTCTAACTGCTTTAATATGCTATATGCAGAATACAGGATAGAGTTAAAAAAAATTGTAAAAATATGTACCTATATTGCTTCTATAACATTATACACAAAACGATGATTTGGTTAAATAAATCAAGTTAAATAATATATGTATGTTATATATAATTTTTAATTAACTAAACATTTTTTCTTTCTAATACACTTTTCTCTTAAGCTTTTAATAACGCTTCTCGGTTGCTCGCTCTTTAATATGTAGTTTTTTAAATTTCGACGAACTCGTGTAAGTAAATATGTATATCTAAAAAGTCTCAGGTTCGTTTCTATAATAGTTAAATTCATCTAATGGCTATTTCCTTAAGTATTCAAACATTTTTTATGTCAAAAATCCTCAATCTTTTAGCGTTATTGAGTGTAACTGTAAACACAACAACTGTGGGTTTTATAACTTTGACGGGAATGAGTTATTTTAATTTTTCCGCTCTGGCAACAAGACATCGCGCGGCCTTGTCACCGTCACTTAACTTCAATCTTTTCTACTACTTGTTATATTGTAGCAAAATCGCATAAAATCTTTACATACATTATGACGCGGTCGCTGCGCAGAAGTACACGCGTGAAATTGTAAACGCAATTGTGGTGAGTTCGATTCCCACTTGGGGGAATGAAATATTTAATATAATCATTTCTTGCTCTGGTAATAGCACAAAGCGCGGCGATGAGTTCTGCCACTCAACACGCAATGGCTCCAGAATTCGGCAGAAAGTGGGAAACGGAGTGTCTTATGACACTAGGTTCCCTCTGCCTACCCTGCTTTGTGAGGGATACAGCGTGAAGAAAATAAATATAGGGGAAATTTAAAACTAGTTTATTAATAATATGCTTATCGTGCAAGCTGCCTTGTTAAGTTTTATTTTTAATTTATACGCTTTGCTTTCTTAATACATATGATGTATTCATTATGTGAAACATATACAAAATTCCCTTTTTAGTATTCAAAACTGATAAAACTCTACAGATATTCGGTCTGTTCCCTTTCACACATTTTTTTTATTCGAAATGTTTAAAGTTATGGTTTGATTATTGATTTTATTCTAACATTAAAATGTGTATACATTTTCTTTAAATATTTGCCATATTTCGTTTAACTTTTGTAAAATCAAACGTTTTCATCTACATTTCTCGCTAGTGTCATTTACATTATATATTATTTTTAATTGTACGTTTTGTCTCGCAGAAAACACGGGTCCCTGTAAGTATGATGCGTAGAAACATTTGTTTTAACCATCGCACTCATTATTAATGAAATTCACCAATTTATTATATGATACTTAAGTCCCTATTTATAGATCGCTCTCAAGTCTGAGATCGAACTTAATATACTCTTTTCATTCATTAATATATAGTTTATGAATGAAAACTCAAGATTTATCTCAGATTTGAGAGCCGCTTACAAATACGGTCCTTCGTTATACTTCCATTTAGATCTTAAATACCTTAATAGTACACAGAAAAAACTTATTTTCAGTCAGTTACTTATAAAAGTACCATAAAGGAAAATATTTTAACAATTTGCTTTTTTTCAATCTTACAATCACAAAATTATTACACTTAAAGTTAAAAAATAAGTAATTAAAAAAATATATCCTCAAGAACACGATTAATATGAATCTATTATCTTATAAATAGTTTACATTATTATCTTAGTCACCATCTTTAATCTCTTCAACTGTCATTCATATTTACTTATCTCAAGGCCACAGTAGATAACACAATAGTGCACAAGTTCATAGACAAGGCTTTACAACCTGTGACTTCATTTCAGTTGTTTTCCAACGTTCTTACTAATTGCACTGTTTTGCATACAATATAATGTTTGTACGATAATAAGTTTTACTACGTATAGACTTAGATGTGAGTTTTGCGTGGTAAAATGCATCGGCGCTAAGCTACAAAGTGAAATGTTATTCAAAAAATGCAGGAAATGCCGGAAGAAATGTAAATAGTCTTTTTTTGTTATATTTGTTTTTGTCTATCTGTGCTTATTAATTATTATCTGTATATAAAAATATATTATACAGATACTTAAAGTAATTATGTTTAGTCAAGCATATTTCTAGTTGTTGTAAATATGATATAATAAGTTCAAGGCATTTGACTTAGAATCTCTACAAGTACTTCACGTGTTAGTGTTAACAAGACCTAGGTTAACTAAACACTGATAAAAACTATTTTTAATTGTAAATTTGTAAAATAGCGGATTTTCGGGGATTTTTAAATTCATGCTGCACTTTTCTTTTTTTTTGTGAAAATTCTATTTTCCTATTTGTCTTTATAATATAAATTATCAAAAATATTTTAATTTAATTCGTACTCTATCATAAATTAGTAAGTAATAACTATTCCTAATTATTATTATTCTCTTTTTTTTAAAATCTACTCATTTCATACTAACATTTTGATAGTTACGCCATAATGCGTACTTTTCAATTATGTTCATACATTTTTTTGTCAAAATAGCATATTTTCCACATTTCGGCATAACTCAATATATAATGTATTCATTAAATACACAAAATATCACAAATTCGTATAGCAATTAATGTTAGCTTATCATCTCATTCTTGCACGCCAGCCCCGCAACACACGGAACTGAGAGGTAAATATATCTTTATATCTTTTTATATATTTATTATTATTGTTATTATACGTATGTATATTATATGTTAATCGAATAGGAGTCATTTTATTTATATTATTTATAACGTAGTACAATAGTAATATATTTAATATTTTTACTTTAATTATTTAAAAAGGAAATGGTATTTACAATATACTTTTGTTTAACCTAAAAATTATATCTTTTTTATGATAATTGTAAACCTAACGATTGTTGTTTAATATTCGTAGATTACATATCATAGTGCTATAGTGTATAATATTATTTTAATTAAAGATATTTTAAATTAATTATTTCGTTCCTTATTTATAATCTTTTTTGATGATACATAAAGTTTTTTATTAATATTATATGTTTTGTATATATCATATTATTTTTTATTTACTTAGAACATCACTCAATCTTAAGTATTGATTACCTAATATTATCATAATACTAAATGCATTGTTTATTTTCTTAGCATCTTATTATAAGACAAGATATAATACGTAAAACAATATAGAGTTATGTATGTATTCTATTTAGTTATTGTTTTGGAACTGCACAAAGCCTTGGCATGACATCATTGGAAACGTTCACATCCATTGTATTGTAAGGTCGTTCTCATTACAAGCACATCTTTTAGCACATCGCGAATTATTTATTGCAATTATTTTTTATATTTTTATATTATTATGATGACATATTATGTTAGTAAAAGCATAGTTATATCATATAATTTGAATGTTTTGGTATTTTTTTAAAGAAATTTAAAAATTATGCAGTTTTTTGTTTTAACTAGTTATTTCAATTATTCTAAATTAGATAGCATGCACGCTAGCATGAGTATTTACAAATTAAAATTGATTTGGTTGTCTATATTGCATGCACAGTTTATAGTATAATAAATATTTAGCATATCACAAAATATATGAAAAAAATTAAAATAAGATGATGGTTAAAAAATAGAAACAAGATGAATAAAATTAAGATGATATGCGGAGTAAAAGTATTTTTTCTCAACTCAAGTCAAAAGTTATCTCAAGTATTCACTTGCACCGAAAATAAATTTAATATTTCATATCTTGCCTTTTTAACAAACGGCTTGTAAATTGGTAAATTTTGACAATATTTAAAAAAAAACATGAACTATGGATTATTTAGTTAAATATTTATGTATATACAAGGTTGCGTACTATTAGTCTATAGTAAGTACGCAAATTGTCTGTGCCCGTGTTGAGTTGTGCTACAACGCAGCGAACGCGTCGTCGGAAGGCTCGCGCGCGTCGGAGGCGGGCGAGGGCCGCGGCTCCACGCTGCCGCGCGCCGGCGCCGCGCCCGCCGCGCCCGCCGCCTCGCCCGCCGCGCACAAGTACTCGCCCGACGCCTCGCCCTCCTCCTCCGTCACCAGCGAGGGCGCGCCGTAAGTCTCTCATTGCATTGCAGTGCCATTTAGAACTCAAATTGTATTTAAGCTATTCATTATTGTCAGTTATATTAAAATATACGCAATACTTACCGTTCAGGTATCCAACACAAGGTGGATCAAACAACATGTCAGATCCGAACTTCAGCATCAAGCCCATACTGAACGAGCTGCGCGAGCGGCGGGAAGACTATGAACGGTTAGCGGAAAAAATTGACTCTATTAAGGTATACTAACGTTTTATTTCTTTCATATTGACTAGAAATGTTATACTTTACTGCATTTAATGTCACAAATTATTTTTTACCTTCCCATTGTATCCCGCAAATGTCAGGGCAAATAGATAATGCACACTTAGCACTACTTTAAGACACTTCGTGCTGCGCATTCCGCCCAATTTCCGAGATAATTTGCGGGTTAAATGATTAAATGATGCAATTCAACATCGCCCTTTGTCTTTTTCAAAAGCGAGGATGAAAATTTATTCCCTCTAGTTCCCTCGAGTCCAATCTATATAATCCCAAATAATCCTCATTGTTTCACATTATAAACATGTAAGTTTTTAATGATTATCAAATAAATATGACATTTTCAGAATTTATCCCAAGAAGTGTCGTTCCTTTCCGCGGCGTTGCAAGAAGAGCGCTTCAAGACGGAACGTTTGGAGGAGCAAATCAATGATCTCACTGAGTTACATCAAAACGAGGTTTGTTATAAAACTATTGTACAAAATTTATTTTGTTGATTAGAGTGAGATGAAGAAAGGTCACATAAAAAGCATGAAGGACCTTCCTCGAGGGCTTGTATGTACGAGTTGAGAACAGTGGATGAGGCGTAAGAGGACTGCAGATACTAGCGTTTGGAGATCCGTTTTCTCTGGCTACTCCAATAGAGATACAGCGTGAAGCTAAAAAAATATTGTACCTGATACTCCTTGTAGAATATAGCTTGATGATATAGCTCAGATATTACAAAACTATTATATGTTGTGTCAAAAACATACATAGTATTTTTATATGTAAATAGTAATTGGCACTATAAAACTATATGTAGCACTTGTAATTTAAAGTAGTTAAGAAGAATATGGTCCTGCGTTTTTTACCTTTTAACAAAAAATATGTTATAAATTTGGATATTTTAGAAATATAAAAGGAAAAATATCTCTTTTTTATGTGTATGTGACATGTACATATTACTCGAAGTTCAATCTGTGAAGTAGATATTTTAAATAAGTATGATTGGAATTATATATAATTTCAGGTAGAGAATTTAAAACAGGCCCTGACTGATGTAGAAGAAAAAGTACAATATCAAAGCGAAGAAAGGATACGAGACATACACGAAGCTCTAGATTTATGTCAAACTAAAGTAAGTTGTTTGTATATTCTGCGTAACCATGTATAAATGGTAGTGCTACCAGGAGAACACGACGTGCTAAGAGACTCTCGCACGCAGATCAGCAAGCTGGAGCAGTGGATGGCGGGCGTGGGCGGCGGCGGCGCGGGCGGCGGCGGCGGCGAGGCGGCGTCGGCGGCGCTGCCCCCGCGCGTGCTGCTCGTCAAGCTGCTCAACGTGGCCATCACGCTGCTGCAGCTGGCGCTGCTGCTGGTGGCCACGGTCGCCGGCGTCGCCATGCCCTTCTTGAGGACTAGGTACCCACTCGCTTAGATTCAACGCGGCGCGTCGTCTCGTCGTCGTCGCCAGAACAAGGAGTGGTATATTTGGGAAGTATGTTCGGTACAGATAGAAGATACGAGATAGATATTGCTGCCGGTAACAAGATTATGAGCGGAGCTTTAGATCCATTGATAAGATGGTGAACCATCAGCACAGCTACGCGTTGGGTCATACACAATACAGTTTTGATACCGACGCTGTTATACGGCAGCGAAACGTGGATATTACAGAAGAAGAATGAAAAAAATATGAGATGCGATCTTTTTGTAAGGTATGCAGAGTCAGCTCAGCTGATCAAATCCGCAATAAAGAGACAAATGATAGGTACTAGCGAGGAGGTCACAGTGAGAATGAAGAAGAATGTGCTCAGCTGATTTGGGCACGTGGAACGAATGAGTGATGAAAGAATGGCATAAAAGATTTATGACGGAAAAGTGAGTGGAAAGGAGGCAGGGGGAGACCTCGGTTGACCTTCGAAAACACAGTATCAAAGATACTGGAAGGAAGTAAAGGAGAGGTATGTAGAGACCGTTGCGTTTGGCGCTCCGTTCACTCTGACTACCCCGCTAGGGATAAAACGAAGCTAAGTTAAATAAAAGCGAATAAGAATATCGATTTAGCCTGATGAGTGTTGAATGAAAGAGTGTAGCCTGATGAATGCTTAGTAGTCAAAACGCTTGGCGAAGGCGAACGAGGCACGAATTCAAATCTTGCCGCTTTATAATTTTTATGGGTATTCTTAAAAAAATATTTTTCTTTCTCAATTCTAGAACTACACTTTAAAAGTGCTGAAAAAATTAAGTTAATGGTTTATTATAATGGTTTATTAGAATATTAGTTATATATTAAAAATATTTTTTAACAAATTCCAGAGTTCGAGTACTAACAACAAGTTTAGCAGTAATGGTCGGCGTCATGGTACTCAAGCAGTGGCCCGAAGTGACTCAACTCTCCGAACATCTGCTGCGGCGACTCAAAGAGTACCTACTCGACAAGCACCACGACAGGTAATAACCATTTATATGTGTTTATATATAAATTATATGTACAGTGTAAACTCTAAAGGAACGTCCTATAGTGTTTGGGAGCAACTAACAATATAAAGTTGTATAGACAATCTATAAACACCAAATATTTTATATGTTATTTAATAAAACAAAAAAAAGATAAAGCAACTCCAGTTATTATTCATTTGGACAATTTGGAACGTACTCTATCGCTTTTAATCATTATAAGATGTGGGTACAATGTTCTATAGAGTATCATTGTATCGAAAACAAGCAAAATCGAACAAAGTGTAGTGTTTCGACGTTTAGGGAATATATCGTCTCAAATCAAGCGACGTTATTTGGAGTTCACACTGTATTTAATTGTGTATTGAAGTCTTGTGTGGGTTTTTTACTTATATTTTTATCCTGTGACCAAATGTATTGTAGAAATCATTTGTTATAATTGTAACAGATTTTTTATGTATATATATAATTTGTTAGTTTCATACATTTTGTGTATGATTCATTTTTTTATACAAAGTAGGTTGTCTTTGAAATATTTTATATATTGATTAAATAATGTGCTTTTATAATGTCAAGTTAGTAGTTGATTAATTATTGTTTTTTAATGTATATTTAATGTATGTTGAATTTTGTGGTAAATAGTTTAATTATTGAGCTTGTATGGTGAGTGGGAGAAATGAATGGAATTTTTTATATTTTTTTTGAGATTTCTTTTTCTTTAAGTATTTATTTTGATTATGACTAAAGCATACTAAATATTATCAGTAAAGTTAAATACTTTAATTATATTTACTTTTGAATCAAAATTAATAGTTTTATATCATATTTATTGAAAACATGACACTATTTCTAATTTTAGATTAATATACTCCGATGCTTTGAGAAAATTTTAATCGAGTTATCTAAATTATAATTAAATTAAATAAAAAATTAATTAGGGCCAGTCGTGGCGCAGGGGCGCAAAATGTAATTGTAAAACCGACTGGTTGTGGGTTCGACCCCCACTCGAGGAGATGAAATATTT
>DWAO01000472.1:0-25442 GCA_018230605.1 Heliconius congener
TCTCTGACTACCCCGCTAGGGATAAAGCGTGAAGTTAAGTTAAGTTAAGTTAAGTAAATGCAATTGAAAGATACGAACATTTATACATCACTTTTGCCACATTTTACATGAAATTCATGATTAAAACCTATGCGGCATTTTTGTAGTATTTATAAATAAAAGATAAATACAAATTTTTATTTATATTAAATATAAAAAATATTACAAATTTATAATTGTAGTTAATTTAATTTTGTATTAATGTTATTTTTTTTATTTAAAGGCTCGTTACTCCCCTGAACATTCAGTATCATACATATTTCCCCATACAGTTGAATTACACCATTCTGTATAAGGTAGTTAATCTGAACCATCAAATGATAACACAATCTAATCCTTATCACTATTTATCATTAACAATAGAAACCTTGCGGTACCGAAAAAAGAGTGCCTCCTACAATAACAATAAACTCTAATTGTAACCAATATAGTAATTTAATATTTGTATATCACAGATTGTTTTATCTGATAAAAAAATTACGATTCGGCCCTTTAATAGCTGATTTGCTTTTTCCAAGAAAATATTTATAATTCCTTTTGATATAATCCGCGTTATTAATGCAATGTTGTTTGTTTGACACCGTACCGTTGTTTCTACTTGTGATGATTAAGTAATGTTGATTTATTTATTGGAAAAAATACATAAACATAGATAGATATCTATAGAGATGTTAATTACATAAGTAATTAACAGATTTGTATCATTTTTACCGATTATTTAAATATAAAAATTGGACATTTGCTAGATATTTTGTGTTCAATCTAAAAAGTAAACTTAACTTAACTTCACGCTGTATCCCAAGTGGGGTAGTCAGAGAGAAAGAAGCGCCAAACGCTACGGTCTCTACATACCCATTTCTCCTCTTTCGCCTTGTCCACTGTCATCAACCTCATCATACATGTCCATCATACATGTCCATCATACATGTCCTCCAGTATCTTTAATACTGTGTTTTCGAAGCCAACCAAAGTCTCCCCCTACCTCTCTTACCGCTCACTTTTCCTTCATAAATCTTCTTTTCCATTCTTTCACTGATCATTCGTTCGACGTGGCCAAACCAGCTAAGCACGTTCTTCTTCATTCTCACCGTGATATCCTCGCTAGTACCTGCCGTTCTGTGTATCTCTTCATTGCGGTTTCCATCCGCTAAGCTGGCTCCGCATATCCTACGAAGAGATCGCATCTCCACACCATTCTTTCCACTAAATTGTAACTTTTTTTATGTCTATTAATTAACATTTATATAGGTGTATATAGAGCCTGCAGCAGCGCCCAAGAAAAATAAAACATTATACTGTATTTCAATTTTTTATTTTTTTTAATTCAAAGAAATTTATAACTGAAAATTAAATCAAAATCAGTTTCACAGCAGGGTAGGCAGAGGGAACCTAGTAATAAGACACTCCGTTTCCCACATTCGGCCGAACTCTGGAGGCATTGCGTGTTGAGTGGCAGGACACAACGTCGCGCTTTGCCTCGACACCAGAGCGAAGAAATGTAAATATAATTTCCTCGAGTGGAGATCGAACCCACAACCACTCGGCTTTACAGTCACACTTTGTGCCCTTGCGCCACGTCTCTTTTAACGTTGTAAAAAAAATTGTACAATCTGCCACTCAACACGCAATGCCTTCAAAACTCGGTAGAAAGTGGGGAGCGGAGTGTCTTAACAATGGACTCTCTCCGTATGGTCTGACCTACCCTGTTACATACGAGATACAGCGTGAAGCTGATAAAAAAAATCTTCAGCCATTTTTAAACGAGAAACTGCTATATAACAGATAATTGCCTTTCGTAGTTTCATATCTTATTTAAACAATCAAAGTATAGTTTATTTTTTTTATGAATTATATACTTACTTATCAACGGACTCAATCAGCCTTGCATTTTAAAATGATAGCTTCATTAATTCAACCTCTTTGTTTACGTTTTTGCAATAACAAAGGTCATATTATTAATTTAAAATACCAAAATAAACGAGTTCAGTAAAAAAAATATACAAAGCTTTTTAATTAAATTGCATCTATGTTCGTATCTATTTTAGTAATTCCATGTATATTCCTGTAGAACGTTGCGAATACTACTATACTTACTTTTTAGGAACTCTAAATAGGTCATTACTTTGAAAATGACAATTATATAATTTATCATTATTATTTATACTGCTTATCTTAGATGCGCACGTAAATCTTGCAAATTACAAAACTAATTTTATTACGATTTTCATTCTTACAGACAGACAGACAAGTTAAACAGGAAGGTTTATACTACAGACATAATACATGCATTTTATATTAGATTAAAGCCAAAGATATCATTGATTTGTGATGTTATGTCGTAAAATATAACAAAATACACAATCGCACTTTTACACAATCACACTTGTCAAAAAATCAAATCCCGCTGTATCCCGCATACAGCAGTAAGCACGGGTACGGGTAAGCAGAGGGAACCTAATGTTAAGACACTCCATTCCCCATCTTCTGCTTAATTCCGGAGGCACTGCATGTTGAATAGTGAAACTCAACGCTACGCTTTGCCTCAACACCAGAGCGAAGAAGTGAAAATATAAATGTAAATAAATGTTTCATTTTCTCAACTGGGGATCGAATTCACAACCAGTCGCGTTTACAGTAACACACTTGTTTCCCTGCGCCACGACTGACCTCAATTGATTGGCCTTAAAACAAAGTTGATACAGAATCATCAGTTTTAATTAAAAACCCGTGTGACACACACCCTGGAGTCATCAACCCCGCAAAGGATTAACGAACCAAATCCTAAGACAGGTTCGTGTAGCGTTGATTTAGTGCCTCCAGATCGAACTGGCCCAGATCTCCGATAGTGCTGGAATGAAAAACAAAATATACACTGTTTGTTCGTATTCTTGTTGATACTATCGCAGTGGTACGTAAGGATGTTGTAGATGGTAAAAGTTAAAAAATTCATTTAAGAAAAATGTATTATAAGTCATAATTAGTATTATGATTCTACAGTATCAGTATCAATACATATATAATAGTAAAATGAGTTATAGATTAAGTGACCCGAACGATCGTTTGCCGTGTCTTTTCCATAAAAAAAAAAGATTAATTAAGTTTGTGAGAACAAAATCGATTTTAAATTAAAATAACTCGATACTATTTAATACCTACGTGTGATAGAAAACTCAATATGTGTGTTACACATATCGATATATCGCTATCGATTATTAAACTTTCACAAGAACACACAGTATGTGAATATTGAATGCATCTTACATTCCCATACAAATTTAAGCGTGGCGGGCTACTAAAGGAGTTCTTCGGCCATATAATTTATTGGGTGATAATGCCGTACTCATCTGCTTACATAATATCAAGATCGCAATGAAATATTCAGTGAGAAGTTAGTTCGAATGTACTGTATTTGTGGAAGATCTCGATCCATTTATTTAAATAAATTTACATTTAAATGTAAATATACGAGAGTAGGGATTTTATTTATTGACTGCGTTAGACGTTAATTAGGTATCTCTTTTTTTAATTTTATTACGATTTTACATAAATGTGAATACATATTTTTGTTCTGACAATATTGAAGCGTATATTGTAAGTACAAGACACAGTACACACAAGACAAAGTGCAAGATTGAGTTCCAGGGCTTGGCGGGCTGTTCCTATAAAAAATCTAAATCACTAAACGCAGTAACTTATTAGTATTCAATTTATTTTCAATACTTAAAGTATGCGGCGTTAAGTTTCGTTACTCAACACTCAATGTCTCGAATTCTAAGGAATTCTCTTGATACTACATTCTCTTCCAATACAAAACGAAGCTAAATAAATCTTACAAATACTTCATAGATTTCACTTCACTTATAAAAAACACAAAGTTTAACATGAAATTATACTAAAAAATTGAAATACACGTTAAGACTTACCTCCTCCCACAGATCTCTTGTAATATATACATTTTGAATATCCTTTACAATTTTATGCTATTGTAATGAAAAGTATTACAACCGAGAGCATTACTTACTGCAGTACTTCCATACATATTCATATCTAAATTCTCAAACCAAAAGAGATAAAAGTAGTTTTACAGCTTCGGAGCAAGTAAGATGGTAGAAACTCGATCAAGCGTTGCCTTAGTGGGAGTGAAACAAAACACAAAAAGCGTACGAGTGAAAGGGAAGACGATTCAGAAGGCTTTTACGGTAGAACGGGCAACATGCAGTGAGATGTGGGCCTTGCGTTTGCCTTCTTTTCGATCTTGCTTGAATAAATTGATTCTAAGACTTATATATTTTTTTTCGTTTCATATAATTTATAGCCGCTACAGTCTTGTTAAAATTGGCTTTTGCTGTTTCTATTAAATTATAATAATAAAAAGTATATAGATTATGTTTAGGTAAGTCATGGCCCGACAGGTTGTGGGTTCGATCCCTACTCGAGGAAATGAAACATTTACCTAAATTTATATTTGCGTTTCGCTTCGCGTTCGCTCTGGTGTCAAGGCAAAGTCAAAAAAATATGCAAAGCCTCCAGAATTCAGCGGCAAGTAGAGTAGGGGTGTCTTTACACTATGTTCAATCTGTCTATCCTGCTGTGTGCGGGATACAGCGTGAAGCAGATTTTCTTGATTTTGATAAAATTGCCTTTTGCTGCTACTATTGAATTGATATAACAAAAAGTATGTAGATTGTGATTCAACGTTAAATCGAGTTAGTATAAAATCATCTTAGTAGAACAGGATGTAGAAATAAAATATCTTATGGGTTGTAAATAGAGAATAAATGTTTTATTGTCCTCTACATCGCTCATTTCAGTTGGTAGTCATCACAATCGTCGTAAATCTCAGAATAGCAATCTTGAAAATGTTATTAGTGTTATGTCAACATATGTAGAATATTGTTTTCTTTGGACACAACAATATAAAGAAATATATTTTTATAATCTCTGTGTATGACTGTAAATGCGATAAGTTGAGGATTCGATTCCCACTCGAGGAAACGGTATATAGAGTATTTTTATTTCTGCTCTGGTAATGAGGCAAAGCGCAGCGTTGAGTTCTGCGTCTCAAGTCACCACACTATGACTGTAGAACTTTTAGTTCCATCTGCCTACGTCTTTTACTGTATTCGGTTTACAGTGTGAAGCTAAAAAAATACATTTTGAAAACATATTATTCACAGAAACCTTTAAAAATAAGAAACAACCTCTATTTAAGTATGACAGGATAATTTATTATACTCCTAATTATTATTTATCTGTGAATTAGATTCCTTAAAAATAACAGGTATTTCGGCCAATCGATAGCAACATATCAACTATAGACATTTATATCGGCATCATGTCCAAACCCGGCTGTCATTAACATTTTGTGATATCACCAGAAGCTAAAAATTTATACTATTCGGAATAAATTGTTGAATGATGCATGAAGTACACATTTGATTTACATAATGATGAAAATATATAAATAAAACAAAATTTGTTTTAAAATTTTGTATTAAAAGAGTTCTAATGAGAACAGACAGACATATTAAAAACAAATTTCAGGTTAATTACATGAGAATTTATTATAAGGGTAGTTCATATAAAAAAAACAGGTTTAAATATTTAAAAAAATGTTGATAACGGCCAGGTTCATGATAAGAAATCAGTTTTTAAGTAATCATTAAAGAGAAACACTGTGGAGTTGTTTAATTAAGTATTTCATCTCGATCCATAAATCTCTGTATTCAACACTTACTTACCTACCGGCAAGTGGTGCGATCAGGCTGTACGGTGCAGGCTGTCTTACGATCCATAAGTGAAAGCTATAAAGATAAGAATCAACTTTGGAGCTGCGCTTTTCGTTTTAAAAGCCTCACAGAATGACCGACTGTAACTAAGAAATGGCACTATCTTTTATTTCTAAGAACGACTTATTAAGAATAAGAATATCAAAACTATAAACATCACCACATTGTATTTATGTATTACACAATTTAAAATCTTTTATATTATTTATCTTTCATAGGAACGGTTAAGCTAGACTAAATGTAGAGAATAAAGAGATAAAGTCCTATCAGTGAACAGTGTATGGCAACAGCCATATTGATGATAATGTTGAAAAATTAAAAAGAAAAAAAATCAATAAAGCTACGAATATAGCTTTAAATGAACTTTTGAAATATAGTATCAACACCGTTAATCAAAATTGAAACCAACAAAAAAACTCTTTTCGTGTTACTTAGGTAACGGAGACCTTTTAGCGTAAATCAGGTTTTAAGGCGAAGGCTTAAGGCGAAATGATATTGGTATTATTTGGCAGATAACCTTTACCATTTATTTTACTCTTTTCAGATTCTCTTCTCGTTATGTCTGATAACGGAGCAACTGCAGTATCGAGGGCGACTACACCGCGCCCAGTTGCCGACAGTCCTGTGAACGCACCTCCACGTTCAAGACATGACCAATTCCTTGCAAATTCCGCTGAAAGAACTCAGCGGCCTGCCTCCAATGGGCGGAATCCTAATGGAAATTTTGAATCACCACCTTTACCTTACCATCGTCAAATGACTACAGGATCTCTGTTAGCACCCACTCACAGAGAATCATCAGCATTTGTACCTGTAGTTCCAACACGAGCTATGCATCCTGTTATATACCCTAATGATATGCACCCTCCACTAATACCATCCGAAATTATGGAAAGAGAGCGAATGTTAGAAAGAGACAGAAGTGAATCAGCTAAAGGGTCACCAGATAGAGTGTCAGGGAATTTTTCGAAAAGAAACTCTTTTGATTTAATGGCTATGATGGTTGAAAAGAGAAAAGAAGTCGCATTACGGGAAGCTGCAGCAGCATTGTTGCTTCCTCATCACAGAACACCGTCCATTGAGGGCATGATGTCGGATGGGTCTTCTCAACCTCCTATTTACGGTCCACCTGGAGCTTTTCTCGGTGCACCAGGCCCTTCACCAACAACAGCTAATAGTTTTACATTTCCCGGTGCTGGCTTATTCCCTTCAGGGGCTGGTCCCCATCAAATGCACCCCCATCTAGATAGACGTTTATTACGAGCTCCAGGAAGAGCTTCGAGGCCCAAAAAGCAATTCATTTGCAAATTCTGTAATCGCCAGTTCACAAAATCCTATAATTTGCTAATCCACGAAAGAACCCACACAGACGAGCGCCCATATTCTTGTGATATTTGCGGGAAAGCATTCCGAAGACAGGACCACTTGCGTGACCATAGGTGAGTCATACATATTTATATATATATTTGTATATATATATAATTTGCTATACTATAATTACTGTATGCGGACGGCACATAATTATATGTTTTGGAAGCTGGTTCCATTTTCATATTCGTATTTAATTTTCTACAAGGCTGGTCATAGTAAATATAAAGGCCCATTTTATATGCACGTAACTGACAGCCGGTGTAACTCAAGTTGCAGATGTTAAGCCGACTGTGGCCGCATCCGCTCGACTACTTGGAATTGAAATATTTATAAGTTTCTCAATCGTAGTACAGGTTCTGGGAAATTTATCTATCTTGATTGAAGATGAGGTATAAATAAATAGTAATGCTCTTAAATTAATGACAGTACCAGTAATCATGCTTTAGGTTTTCAAACAGTAAAATTCTTAAGATTTATCTCATAACCAACTTTCAAGTGGTTGTTTTCAAAACTTCACACTATATTAAAATATCTGTGCTAAAGCCCGATTACTCTGAATTAATAGATTGCAGCTACGGACGGCCGGCTAAGGATTTTTAATTACTTCAATCGGATTTTAAATATAAACCGAACATTATTTGTTGCGTTCTCACAGATCTATTGAGTTGGTCATCTATAAAATATAGATTTATAGTTGGTTCGTCCGTTCTTTGGTATATCAAAAAAGATTTAATTGGACTTTTTATTACAAGCTATTATTTAAATAGGATAGCATTTTGTGCTGCTTCGACAAGATACTTTTAATTTGATTCGTGCATTAATCACTAACGAGGAAGAAAATAAATCTAATAAGTAATTTTTTTGACTACTTTTTGTACAAAATATGAAAATAGCTACTTGCTTTATTATTTTTTTAGTTTCACACTATGTACCGCACATAGTAAGGTAGGCAGAGGAAACCTAGTATTGAGACACTCCGTTCTCCACTTTCCGCTGAGTTCAGGAGGCTGTTGAGTGGCTGATCTCAACTCCGCGTCTTGCCTCGTTACCAGAGCGAGGAAATGAAAATATTAAATATTTAATTTCCTCAAGTGGCTGTCGTCGTGTACGCACTAGACTAGCCTCAAACACTGATTTACACGTACATAAACTCATGTATTGTAAATTATAATTGTATATTTTTTACACATAAAAAAACCACAAACACAAAATTTCAAAACACACGCAATATTTTAAATACATTGTATGTACATTTTCACAAATTTTAACGACACATTACTTTAATTCAACTAAATTATTCAAATGCATTACGTAATTTCCTTTACATCGCACCAAATATTCTCTATGAAAAATAATTGTAAGCCTCTTATAAGAGATTATGAGATATGAGAATAAATCCTACAAAATACAACATTTTTAAACGTTCTCTTAGGATCGGGTCGACGGCTTTTGGGGCGGCTCAAATGATTTTATTGTATCATAAAAACTGAGCCGGAGCCCGTCTCGTATCAATTTTCAGTTTTAATCCTTCCGAATGGTGCTTTCCTTTAGTATGCTACACACATGTGCTTCCTAAATAGCTTTTATAATTTATAAAATTATATTAAGTATATTTTAAGAGCGTTTCCCATAAAGGTTGAATATTTTAGATATTAAAAAATCTTTCCGAACATTTTTTAATAAGATGATATTAATTAACTAAAACTTATTCGCGCTAAGAATCACATATTTTCTGACATTTTATTGAAGTTAAAACGAATCGATAACTGATGAAATAAACAAAAATGTTATATACATTAATACCAATACAAGCATACGACTGTAAACGCGATTGTTTGTTTGTGGGTTCGATTCCAAATCGAGAAAATGAAATATTTAACATTTTTATTACTTCGCTGTGGAATTCGTCAAAAAGTAGGAAACGCAAATGTCTTAAGAGAAACGTAGTGTCTTAACACTAAGGAACCTGAGAAGTTCCCTCTGCCTACCCTGCTACATTCGGGAAACAGCGTGAAGCTAAAATCACAGTACAATACATATATGGTAAACACGAAATCACTTTTCAAACCAACTATGAAAGAATAAGAAAAAATGCTTTAGAGAGTTTAATAAAAATTTTAACATAAAAGTATTCTAATACACTGTACGTTAAATCTCCAATATAAAGATAAAAATTAGAAACCGTCTACACAAGAAACATCGACTTAGTGATTTTTGATGAATCTTAATGCCCGTCTTGAGTTATTCGTCTCGCATTAAGTTACGTGTTTTTTACTCTCGATCTGTAATTAGTTTAAAATCTGATGACTCATCCGTTTCTATTGGTACTTTGGTAATGGAAGTTGGGATTGGTACTGTCCGCATGAAAATTTGTTTATATTTTTTTGTTTTTAAATTGATTGATTAATGTTTTATTTTGAGTAATATTAATGATATATAATTTAAATATATTGAATAATAGATATTTACTTAGATATATACCACATATTTGACAATTAGAGAAAGTATTAAAAATTAAATTAAGCAATAAGATGCTAAATAAAAAAATATCAATAAATTAATACAAAAAATATCAGTAAAATACAAAAATAAAATTATTTATTTACATTTTTTTTTTCTCCAACAGTACCACAAAGCACGCCCATTAAATCGCCGAGCTATTTATTTTTTCATCTCTCGGCCAGTTCAATAGGCAGTGACAAAAAGTCAATTTTATTGTAATAACATAATAACTTGAAAAAAACCCTTTTTGAATCCAATATCAAGTTCACGCTGTATTCTGCATATCACAGAGTGGACAAAGGGAACTAAGTGTTAAGACACTCCGACTCCGACACTGCTCTCCACCGAATTAATGTAACATTTAACTCAATATTTTATTTCAATTTCCAAAATAATGTAATCAAAATGAGTCCAGGATATTGCAATATAATTTTATCACGAATAATTATATTATTATTGCTTTTATTCGAGATGCAACGAGGACCAACTAATATCAGGTTATCATACATAAAGCTGTAATTAATATACCACAATGAAAAAAAATACAAACATACATCCATACATGCCGCCTTTGACCCGCCAAGGACGACGTTGCACGCCAATTTCATGTTTCTGAGAAAAATATTCCGTCACGACTCAAATAAATTTGAGGCGGTCGTGGCGCAGGGGCACAAGGGTGTGACTATAATGTGACGGTTGTGGGTTCCATCCCCGCTCGAGGGACTGGATTATTATTTATTAATATTGTAATCTCTTCGCTCTGGTACCAAAGCAATAGCCGGGCGTTAAGTTCTGCCACTCAATGCGAAATTTGAGGAATCAAAACATTCGACGGAAAGTGGGGAACGGAGTGTCTTAACACTAGGTTACCTCTGCCTACTCTGCTATGATACAGCGTGAAGCTTATTTAATTAGATTTTTTTGACTCAAATAAAAAATCGCCAAAATATAGAAAAAATCGTATAATTATGAAAAAAATATTGATCTGAAAGAATCAAACGCTTTTTGAATACGAAATGAGAACTAACTGGCTTTACGTAGCCCACATAAATAAATAAGACGAAAACAGCATTTTTATCTTATATCGATCAGAAGGAAACGTATTATCGGAATATTCGAACAGCAATTTTCGTCATTCATTTAAAAATAAATGAACGTCAGTCTAAACCTACAATTTATGTTGTGTAATAAATTTATTATAAAAATTTTATTATATTATATAAGATTTGAGGCCAGTCGTGGCGCAGCAGCACAAGTGTGTGACTATAAACGTGATTGGTCTTGGGTTTGATCTCTACTCAGGAAATCAAATATTTATTTAAATTTATAATTTCATTTCATTGCTCTGAATTCTTTGGTCCCATTAGACGAAAAATGGTGAACGGAGTGTCTTAACACTGCTGTGTACTGGTTAAAGCGTGAAGCTGATTTATAAAATAATAATAAATTACATTACATGGCGCAGATTGAAACTTGACTAAAAAAAATTTAAAATCAATTTAATATAATTATTATAATATTATTTTTGTTATCCATAACAACAATATATTAAAATATCGACGAGATTGTATCTAATCAATACGACGAATAAAAATCCAACATTAAATAAGGTTCCCACCAGATGAGATGTAAACACTTAACGATACAAAAGTATTCACTCCAAACCTGTATCGATAGCACGAACACAAAAATGCACGTCTATAGCAATTGCCTATTTGATAGAAGCAGATGGGAGATCGGTAGAGTGATTCGCTTACCAATAAAAATATAAAAACATACTAGTATTTTATGCAATTTTTTCTGTATTATTATCTTCTGTAATCATTGGCACTCTTAGTATTATTTCCTTTTTTTTAAGCTTCACGCTGTATCCCGCATTTCCCGCAATTAAATGTAAATAAATAATTTCTTCGCTCTGGTCTTAAGGCAAAGTGCGGCGCTAAGTTCCGCCACTCAATGCCTCCAGAACTCGGCGGAAAGAGGGAAACGGAGAGTAACTTAACACTAAGTTCCCTCTACCTATCCTGCTGTGTGCATGATACAGCGTGTACTTTATTTAATTTTGGTTCTCTTAACAGATGAAAGGCTTAATAAATAAATTTCAACAAACATTAATTAACCAAACCCCGCAATATTTTCTAATCTATAGCTACATATATCGAATCTGCATTACATCGGCAAGCGTCTTTTTTAGTTTATTTAGTTTTACGGGACGCATACAATTATTATATTCAAAGACCACATATAATGAGTACCGGACTGGCCTGGCCGCTCGACCACATCGCTCAAGGGGCTACAGCAAAGGGATACCAAATTAATACTGAATCCATAATAAATCAATGCGGGCAGGTGGACTCGGTCCCAAGCGTTTCGCCTACGGATATATCTTTAGAAATTATCATATTGATCCAATACTATAATAACGTGCTTATTTCCTTGCAAGAACAAAATTGGTGGCAAGAATCTATAATATTCGATCCAGTTGGTGATTTCGATTTGGATATTAGCATTTCCACGCGAGGTTTTATATTATTGTTGTTTTTTTTCTTTTTGTAGTCCTTGTTGCTAGTCAGGCGCCTGCGCCGTTTTGTTTTAATAACATTTTTATGTTTGTAATTGTCTAAGATGTGAAACTATTTTCAAATAGTAGTAATAAAGTATGTGGCGTGTGGCTGTAAACGCAATGGTTGTGTGTTCGATTCCCAATCTGGAAAATTAATTATAATTTTTTAGGTTCCCTCTATGTAGAGGGAACCTAACGTACGTAAGCTAGAAAGAAACATAACTATTATATTCAAACAACATACTTCTGTTCTGTAATTTCCGGGTCCACAACTAAATATCACCAGGATTTGCGGTTCATATAACCAAAATATTTAAACGGTTTCTTGTAGTACACGAATAAACGTGATCAATCAATACTAACGTTATAAAACCCTTCTTCCTAATTCCAATGCAATTAAGTAACTTATCAATATAGTAAAATGAATATTGTATTGACATTTTAATTATTCAATATTTATGTTCATTTGGGTACAGTGTTGATTAGCCCAATCGTTGGGTTTCGACTGTAGATGGGAATAGATGGGCTTTTGTAATAATCGTGAGATTGTAGAATAATTAGATTCGTATGTTTGTATGTATGTATGTATGGCTATTTAAAATATTATTGACTTACGAAAGTTTTTCGAAACGTTCTCTCGTTGCTCAATTCAAATGTCGTCATAACAATATTGAAATTTAGTTAAAAATGTATTCATAATCTTGTTTTTTATTTTGAAAATATTATTAAAATATTTTATAAGTAAATAACATACGCTCTTGTCAAATGAGATCTTATCTAATGATTAAGTATAGAATTTTGTAACACAATAGTTATAATCAGTCATGTTAGTAAACTGTGTTTTTGGAATATATTTTGCAACAAAAAAATTATTGAAATTTGTCTAAAATATTTAAATTAAAAAAAATTGTAACATTTATTACATTTAGTATAAGCATAACATTTAAAAGGATATGAACGAGTAACTAAAAATATTTTCCTCTAATTAGATTTCTTAAAGGTCGTTGGTTCGCAGTGGGGCAGTTTTGGCTGTAAATGTCATGATTTTGTGTTCGATCTTAGATCTAATTAAATATTTCCATTTTCCTGGCTTGGCAAGAAAAAGCGCGGCGTTCAGTTCCGCCACTCGCTATATGCAGGATATAGCATGAAGCTAAAAAAATAAGAATATTTTAATATAAAGCTATGCATTTTCAACTAATATTTTCAAATTTATTCAACACCATTATTACTATATCAGTAAGGACAGGTACACAGATTATTCAAATTACATTGGTAGATCGCGTGATTGCCAAACGCTTTTTTGTCTTTGAATTCGAACCAATTAAATTTAACTCGCGTGATATTGATTCGAGATGTATTAATGTTGATGTATGTATGTCCATATATATATATAAAAAAAATGTGCGGTTCGTCTGCCGAAAACTTCCATTCTTTAAATATTCTTCGTTACATTCCTTTGTCTGTCTGAATACTTAAGTTTTAAAATTTAAACGAATACGAATATATAGTATTTGAATTTGTATATATTATAAATCTGTCCAGATATTTGTGAGGCGAGATTTGAAAAAGAGAAAATAAAAAGAGCTAAAATAATAGATAAAGAGAGAAGTTAAAATAATAATCTTTATATTTTTTCATAGTAGTATAGACACAGTGAAGGTACTTTATGTATGATACCGTCTTGTTAAAACATATAATAATGTAACATTTGGAGTCCTGTTGCTAAAATATTTAAAATATGGCAAACTATTTCGATAAGCTATCTAGTAAGCTGAGATATAAAAAAAAAATATAATATATTTACAGAAAATCTTACTCTTCCGTTTCCCAGGAAGCGTAAAGAAATAAAAATATTAAATATTTTATTCCCTCGAGTGGGAATCGAACCCATTGCCGTCAAAGTTTTCCGCTTTGTATCCTTGATAAAATTAACGTTAACCAGCCAGTTTTACTTGAATTTACTAATATTTTAACATTTTGTACAGTGTATATATACACATACATACATATTAATATTTAAATAAACTTATATGTATATTGTAAGCAAATCATTTAAAATTTACATATTTTTAATGAGATACGTTTTAAATTCTATTAGTGATATCAATACTGAAGAATATTAATTGAGGTTCGTAAATCGTTTATTTACTTCATAATTTTGTGCACCAGATCTGTGAGATAAAATTCAGCATAATATGTATTTTAATTAAAAATAATTTCTTCGAGTAAAAATAGAATCCACGATCAACATATATTCGTAAAAGCCTGGCAATTCTCATCTGTACCACAATGGTGTATCGTAAATTTTTCATAGTAAATGTAACTAAAATGTAAAAAAAAAAACAATTTAAATGTTTAAGGCGACGGAACTTTTATCAATATTTCTTGGCAGAATGTGGCATCATTATTTACTTTTTCTTAACCTTCACGCGCTGTATTCCACACATAGGTAGGTAGAGGGAACCTAGTGTGTTAAGATTGTGTGTACCCATTGGGGTACCTTCGATCCCCATATTCCGCCGAATCCTGAAGTTATTTCGTGCTGAGTAGCAGAAACCAGAGAGAAAAAATGAATTTCTCCATTTTACTGCCTCGAGTGGGAATCGAACCCACAACATGTCGCATTTACAGTCACTCGGCCCCCGCGCCACGGCTGGCGACTCACGACTGTATCGTAATTATTTTCAATTTAATCGAGAGATAGCGAGCTCGATACGATCACTTTCATTAACCATACTTCAATAATTACGAATAAACCTGTCCTGAGGGTGGAAAACGGAACTTTTTATTTTTGCTTTTTAATTTCACGCAATTTTTTTTATGTTACCTTTTTATAAGCTTATTAGCAAGGGCTTTTTGGCGCAGGGGAACAAGCGTCTATTCGATTTCCACTCGGGGGAGTTACTTTGTTAAGATTTTTATTTCTTTTAGAGGAAAGAGAAATGAAAATATCAATAAATAATAAAATCACATATTATTACCAGATATTACCAGAGTACCAATGCAAAGAGCGTGACGTTGAGTTCCAATTAAACCCTCAAAGCGTCGAAAATTCGACGGAAATTGGGGAACGATATTTCTTAACAATAGGTTCCCTCTGCCTACCCTACTATATGCGAGATACAGCGTGAAGCTAAAAAATATATATATTGGTTTAACTTAAACATAAAATAGGTGCATTGTGTAAAAAGGTCAAGGAATGTGTACAATTCAATATTGAATGTCGTCTTAATCTTAATGCATAATAAAACTTTATGTTTTTTTAATATTTTCCAATTTGGTAAATAATATGTGATTTTAATATTTATAGAGGTAGTTTATTTCGTTATTTCGTTAAGTTCGTAATTTGTATTTCGTTGTCTAAAGGAAAGACCGGCGAGAATATCGTGAGTTTCTAAACTTAACGATAACATATACACAATATTTTTTCTATAAGTTTAGATGCAGATGTAGATTTTATTAAATTTATTTTATGGTAAGGTATAATAAGTAAAATATCAGTGTAAGATAAAATACCTTATATTTTTTTAGTTTCACACTGTACCTATCCCATCGCTCATTTTCGGCTGAATTCTGGTGGCGTTGCGTGTTGAGTGGCGTAACTCAACGCCGTGCTTTGCCTTGAACCTTGAGTCGAACTTGCACAAATTATAATTTTTACTTTAAATATATGTAAGTACACTTGCACCACCTATGGTCTTGAACATAAATCTACAACAGACCATATACGTTCATACAATTGAAATCTTAACTGATGCTTATACTGTACTAAGAATATGTAGTACAATATCAACCTTTTACTAACAACAATTAAGTTTAATTTCGCACTCTGTACCAGGTTCTCGACAGCGTGGGCTGAAATGATATATGCTTATCGAGGATTTAGCATTTCACTGCTACTTTATCCAGTTTTTTATAACTATTAGGTAGTGAGTAGCAATATGTATTTGGTTTATACATTATTTTGAAACAACTTCGTGGTCTGTGGTCAAAATGGTGGGTATCGCGTGTCTGAGTCGAGAGCGGTTTTATGTCTACTTCTACCTATTTATTATATTATAGGTATGTATTAGTTGAGTTTTTTTGTTTCTTGTATATATTATGAAATATGATACGTTTTTTTCACTCAATTCTCGTTAAAAGTATCAATTTGACTATATTTTCAAGTAATATTCTCGTTCAAATGTTGACATGTTAGAAATCTCACATGTTATAATATATTTTATAGGTATTTACATAAGCGTTATTATGACTCTATATGATATTTAAATTACAATTTAGCATAACGAATATAATTGATATATTTGAAAATAAACCTTTTCTCCTATTTGAAATCGAATCCACAACTGTCGCGTTTACAGTCACACGCTGTGTCGCTGCGCCATGGCGGCCTCAATAATCTTGAGTTTACAACTTATTTTGATAAATACTTACATTATTTTAAATAATATTAATTTAGAATAATTCGTTCAGATTTTAAATATTGCCAATAAACAGTTCTAATTATTATCAAAAAATAATTAAAGCCTTAATCTATTAATTAATAATTAAATAAAAGACAACTAAATGTCATAGATAGTAATATATATTTCTTCTTCTATGGATAAAATAAGAGTATAAACATACATAAAAATGGCTGTACAGTTAATTCTCATTTAAAAACAGTCCCCACTATAACATGATTACATATAATAACAAAAATACACTCGAATTGAGAACTCTCCTTTTACAGAAATCGGTTAATTCTTAAAAAGAAATCTTAAAACGTTCTCAACAAAAACCCAACGACAATTCTAAATCACTAACACAAGACTCGAGATTCGTTCAGAATATTCTGAGTAGTTTCGAGGAGGCAAAGTAAACAAACGGACGGTTGTTCAAACAAGCGACGAGCACCGGCCTTAGCCCACACTGGCATATTGACATAGCGTCTGTTTGTCCATGTTATTACTATATTAGATACCATTGATTATTATTATTATTATTTTTCATATTGTGTATTATTAATATTATTTTTAGAGGGCAGTCGTAGAGGCACAAAGTATAAATACGATAAGTTGTGGGTTCGATTCATATTTTTAGGAAATATTTAATATTTTCATTTTCTTCGCTTTGTGTGAAGGGAAAGCGAGGCGTTGAGTTCAACCAGTCAACACGCCAGTCAACATGCCTCCAGAGTTCGGCGTAAAATAAGGAACGGAGTGTCTTAGTACTAGGTTCCCTCTGCCTTCCCTGCTGTGTACGGTATCTATATAGAGTGAATCTAAAAAAATATTATTATAATTTTAATTTAAAACTCAACAGATTTATAAGACGATGCCTAATTCTATATAACAATTTCAAATTATTTTAAATAGATTGTGAAAAACTTTCAATACATGCTTGAATGTTTTACAAATAATAACGAATATTATATTATATTTAAAGCTACCATTTTAAATATAATTTATTTTGAATAAGCTTTTTACTCGAACTGTAAAAAAGAAAATTGTATAATTATTTTAAAACTGAGAGTTCGTCATATAATAACAGTGCTGAAGGCAGTATTTTGGAGTGTCATTCACAATCAAAAACAAGTTTTGTAAGTATTTCGATGGCCATTGTTATTATATATAGAAGAAAGGTATCCCAGGCGACGTTCTGTTGTACATTAATCATATGACGATGTTGAGATAATGTCGGGTCGGAGCTCTCACAAATACATACCTATATCTATATCAGGTAGAAACTCTCCATATTTACATATTATTTTCGATTCTCAAAACGATTTCTTATCAGATCAAGAAAATTATTAATTTAATGTATGATAATGTGTACGTAATTATAAATGTTTGTAATAAATAAAGAGAGATTTGAGAGTTTATTTTTCAAATATGTATGTAGTTAATGAGAAAAAGATAGCCAAAGATATCCAATAGGTACATAAAATCGATTTAAGCAACTTATTAAATTAATTATTCGTACTTATAATATATATATCTTTATACAATCCTACAGATTAATATGTATAATGAATAGGGCTATCATAATGAAAAATTAAATCTTGTGATCGTAGCACAGAAATATAGCCACTATCAGAAGCACATATTACAACAATTCTATAGAATTGTAACATAATATATCATGAATACGTGATCTCAAGGGAAGGTTACTACAAGATGCTATCTGCAGTATAGTAGATGATGATCTTGGGGTTTAATCGCCATGGCCCAACCGGTTGTCCTTGGCAGGTACAGCCCTTCCCCGTACAATATTCTTTACTAAACTAAACTTTTTTATAATATTTTTTTAAGTTTGTGTCAATACTATTTGTTCTTTAATTTGTTACATTATTATAATATATTAAATAAATATAGTATAATGTGTATTATAAAAAATATTTTAAGACTATAGAAAACTGACTAGACCAGGTTCCCTCTGCCTACCCTGTTGTGTGCGGATACAGGGTACCTTACTAATGAAACAAAAAACTAAAAAAAAATTGAACAGAATGATCTATAAATTAAATAATCTTTATGTCGGTTATTTAAAGAGACATAAGACTAAGACAGTGCCTGACAGACATAGGTTAAATAATTTCTTATATCAATTTTTATTTAAATATCTTTATATTTAAAATTTTATATAACAACGGACACTAAAACTTAAATTTACTAGCCATAAAATATTTTAGCACATTCAACTATTTGTAGCTATTCATATAAATTCTAAACATTATATAATGTATATATATTTATATGGAAACTGATTTCCATTTTAAATATAAAGATTAAAGTTTGTCTTAATTCCATAACAAAGTGGTTTTTCGTTGGATTTTTTATCAAATAAAACCGAAGAGCACGTTCTAAAGGAATTAATCGCGTTATTTATTACCGTTTCTGAGCACCATCCTTAATCTCTAGAGGTACATTTAAAAATATAGAATCGATACGTTCTAATAAATACCTTATGTATATAGATATAGAACTTTAATTTAAATGTATATCAATAATATTCTATGGTTATGGTTACGTTGTAAAGATTTCTACTTAACCGCAATTTTACTCATAATTTATAAAAAAAATATATGAATTCTATTCCATTCGAGGGATTAAATTACCATACTCGTATAATAATATTTTCATTACTTCACGCTGGCGCTAAGGCAAAGGCGCAGCGTTGAGTTCCGCTACTCAACACGCTATGCATCGAAAAATCGGCGAAAGATGGGGAATTGAGTGAAAATGAAAAAAAAAATGTTCTATTTTATTTTTGTTAAATAACTCTTGTATATTATTACGTCCAAAATAATTAACCAATTTATATTCTATATTCTGTACGTAATAAAATTATGTTTGTTAAAATGTATACAGTAACTTCAAAGAATCCGGTATAAAAACCTGAGATTTTGTAAGTAATTTAAATGTTTATATGTCTTCCTTGAGCTTATTTAACTGAATTCAATTACTAATATTTTTTTTTTTAGATATTTACAAGATAGAATAGATATTTACAAGATAGAATAGATATTTACAAGATAGAATAGATATTTACAAGGCGCAATTGCTTGCTGAAATCATTTTTGACTTAAAAAATACTTATATTATTAAATCCCATGGTTTTATCATAAGTCATCATTATTTAGTTAAAAAAATCGATAAATAATGAGATTTGCCTTACATAGCGAATTTGTGGAGGCCAGCCGTCAAGCAAGCACAAGCGCACTGTAAATGCGCTACGCAACAGGTTGTAAATTCGATCTCAAGGAAATGAAATATTCTTTAGAAATGAAATATCCTTAATTGTTCCAACACTCAACACGCGATCCCTTCAGAATTGGGCAAAAAGTGGAGAACAGAAGTATTTATAGATTTTTTTTGTAGTTTTTAGTGTTTCTAAGATCGGAGTGTCTTAGCACTAGGTCCTCAAATTTCTTTCTGCCTACACTTCCATATGCAGCATAAAGCATAAAGCTAAAAAAAACAGTTATTTCAATATATCTACCAAATACACAACCAAACGCTGTAAGCTAAATAAATTATTTTAATGCAAAACCACCATTTACGAAAGCTATAACACCTTTCAATTAGAGTACGGCATCGAAGCTTCAATAAACATCTACGATACAAAATTACAGGCGAGAACACTCAATTACAGTAACCAGTCCGGTTTTATATTGGACTTGGATGAAATTCAAAATTAAAACGCTCTCCCGCTTGGTCTAATTGCTATTGCCGATAAATCATCCCTTATTTTATCTTAGAGGCCAGTCGTGGCGCAGCGGCACGAAGCGATTGGTTGTGGGTTCGATCCCCGCTCGAGTAAATGAAATATTTATTTAAATTTATATTTCTATTTCTTCGCTCTGTCAAGTCAAGGCAAAGCGTGGCGTCGAGTTTCGCTAATTAAAACGCAATTCTCCAAGATTCAACAGAAATTGAGGAACGGAGAGTCTTAACACTTGGTCACTTTTATTAACCTTAAAGCTTCGAAGATCTTTTAAAAGTTCGATCACAATCTTATTTAGAAATTATTAAGATAACTGATTTAATTATCTTAATTAAAAAACTATAAAAATCCTAATCTTGATAAGGAGAATATATTAAGTTAGATATATTCTGGTTTTACGTAATTATTTTGAAATATATGTGGGTCTGTATATCGGATTTAATTGTAATGTAGCTTATGTGATATAGATGTAATAAATTTATTTGCTTTTTTTTCCTTTTTTTCACGTTTATTTAATTATAGAGTAAGAGATAGAGGCAGTAGATCCTTATCTTTGTCGATTAAAATTATACTAGTACTAGTACATCATTATAAATTCGACTGTGTTTTTTTTATGATTGTTACCTCAGAAGTTTTGATTAAGTGTATTCATTTTGATGAGTCTTTTTCTATTTGAAAACTAGTCCTTCCTGTGTGGTCCTATTTTAATTTGGTCCATTTCTGACAATTTTATCTATGAGAAAATCACATTAGTCATAAATTTGCATTAAGTATGTGCTCGAGAAATTAACTTACAAACCAAAATCCCGCAAACCAATTTGGAAGATTCCTTTTTTATAGAAAGGAAACATTTCAAGTATAGTTTTATAAAAGTTTGGTTTTGATTATGAGATCCGGTTAAATTGAAGAAGTGTGGTTTTCTTTTTTGTTAAAAGTTATAATTATCGAATACCATTTTAAAAACAGTTTCTGAGATGAGTGTGTAAGAACGCACGGACAAACAGATAAAATTTTTATCAATCAATGTTTTTGGGCATATTATGTTATTAAATGCTGCCAAAAAAATATTTTCTTATATTCTATGGAAATATTGGTCGTATAGTAGCTTTAAGATTATTTTTGAAGATTATCTATGCGTTTTAGTGAAATTAAAAACAATAATATGAAGACGCCCAAGTAGTGTAAAATAGTAAATACTATTAAAAAATAACAGATTTTAAGCAAATCTTCCTAAAATTCACAATTTATATATATCGAAATTTGACTGTTAGTTATATTTTAATATACTTTCACAGAAAAACCTATTAACCGTGGTACGCAACCTGGACACCGTAATTGGCTTCATGCGTAAGGGCTATCAATATTGATATGATTAATGATATCTAGAGACTCCAGTTTAATTGCCAACCGAGACAACCATGAATCAACGCCACAACCGTAAATCTGATAACTCAAAACTAGTTTCAATACAATTTGTTACATTTTCAAACCTCGCTTGCTCTTATAGCGTACTCTACTTTTTTTTTTGGTTATTTGTGGGTTTTTGTTTTTTCTTCTAAGTCTATCACGTACAGATTGTAATTCCACACTGGCTTAACGTTTTGTTTGTTACTCTTTTTATCAGTAAATGGAGTCGGTCGTGGCGTAGGCCACGTTTTTCGTTCAGGGAGTTCTGGGTTCGATTAGCACTCGAGGCAAATGATATATGTAATATTTTCATTTTCCTGATCTGGTTCTGATAACGAAGCAAAGTACGGCGTTGAGTTTCAATTTCCGCTACATTCATATTTCTATATATTTTTTAAAAGAACAATCAAAGTTTATTTAAAAATTTAGTTAGTATATAAATTAGTTCTAATATAAAGCTTTTTTTGTAAAAGAAGGTAACGTTATACGCTTAAAAAATCGATCAAAACAAAAGATAGGTTATTAGAAGACGTCAGACGAAGTCTTAAATTTCACAATGTAGACTGTTTAAAAATTATTCAAGTATAAAGATATTTGTATCACGTTTCTTTATTGAAAAAAGATCAGCGGGCGCCATTGGATTTTTCATTTTAGGAAATAATTATAATATTAAAGGTTTACGTATATTTTATGTAATTATTATGGTGAGGAGTAAATTCGTAACATAGTATCTACGTATATGTTAAGAACATTCGTGGCGCAAGGGCCCAAGTGTTACTGTAAATACGACTGGTCGTGGATTCGATCCCCATCCGAGAAAATGAAATATTTCATATTTAGTTCACCCTGGCACCAAGGCGAAAACTCAACATTGAGTTCTGCCACTCAACACGCAATATCACCAGAATCCGGTGAAAAATGGATAACGGAGTGTCTCAACACTAGATTCCTCCACCTACCCTGCCATACGCGGGATACAGCGTGAACCCGAAAGAAAATCAACATAAATATAGTCCTAAAGACGTCTCGAGACATAGGTAAAGCACCTGATATAGCTGCAAGTAAGCACAATAAATGTTTGCATCACTCAGAGGTGAAATTGAGTGTGAAGCGGCAGCGGCGAGCCGTCGATCCCATTATGCCGCTATAGCTGCGGCATAACCGGCTGTGGACTACTTTTGATATTATAGAAGTACTCGTAAGCTGTCTTTGAACGATTTGTTTTTGATTGTGTTTTACATTGTAATTTGGGTGTAAGGTTGCTTCTAGTATTTCTTTCGATTTTACATTTGTTAATTTCTTGCAATACATATTATTACGTGCCAATACAAATATCGATATAAATGTATTGCAAGAAATTTTAGAATAAACGATATTTTTAAATATCAGTTTTGAAACTTGAATCTACCTCCACTTTAACTCCTCTCGGTAATCTTTATAAGTCTAAATAAGTCTATTACTTGCCAAATATAAATAAATGAATAACATTATAAACTAAATAAACATAGGAAACAAAAATATATTTAATCTAAAATCTAATAACATAACAAGTTCAAGACTAAAAATCCATCTACATAACGTCAAGCACGGACCAACCACTTTGCCGCGCTCCATTAGTAGGTATTTTTCATTTATTTTTTGTCCACGTAGTTACCTGTCCGACTTAGGGGATTCGGAGCTTTTTTATATGGCCGCGCGACGAATACTAAAATTTCTTTGGTACAGACTCGAAATTAATGATGTAGCGTGAAACTATGTTAGGAAGACGAAATGTTATTTTTCTATTAACTTCTTTCCATGGTAAAACTCTAAACAGCGATGACTTTGTGGGAATCACTAGTTTTTTAGTATTATTATATGAAAACAGTCAATTTTATCCTATTTTATATAAGCTTGGACGTTGGTGATACTGAGACGTGATGTGCACTTCAAAGATAGTCTTTAATACTTATATAGAGATTTATTAGAGTTATAGAGAGTTATATATATAGCAAAATTCCTAAGGCACGTTTAAATCCTGAAGATTAAAACTATAGAATTCAACCATTTATGGATTTTGATAAATGAAAATATAGAAACTAAAATAGTACTACTAATGTTAACCAAAATTTTATCTTTATAACATAAGTAGTTCTCAGTACATCATATAAAATGGTTGTAGAGTCTCATTAAACGTTCGAGATTACATAAAACTTATGTTTCACTTTGAGGTCAGGCGTGGTACAATGGCACAAGCCTGTGACTGTAAACGCAGCAGGTTATAGGTTCTATTCCCGCTCGAGGAAATTAAATATTTAATTTCTTCGTTCTGGTGTTCAACACGTATCCAGAAATCGGAAAGTGGGAAGCGGAGTGTCTAAACTCTAAACTTTCTCTGCCTACTCTGCTTCATGCAACAATACAACGTAAAGCTAAAAAAAAATCACATCGCTCAAGCCGACGAAGCCGCGGGCGGGCCACTACTGTCATATAAAACAGTTGTTCAAGATTACACAAAGTTTATTTAACTTACGTTATACGTCTTAACGAGGTAATCGTAAATCCAATACGCAAAACGCTAACTAGCTATCGGATGTATGTGATACGCTAATGACGCATTATCTTCATCACAAACGATAATTATGAACGTTTCAAGTCATTGAGATTTGTGATGATTGTGATGTTGATTATTCTTTGTATAGTTGAGTTGAGTTTGGCTTTAAGTTCATTTTTTTTGTATGTAATAGCTTATTAAGTTTGTCATGATTTTTAATGATTTTTTATTTTATTTTTAATATAGTTAGGCTGCTGCTGTATATTTTGCTATTATTCTTTGTTTTGTTTGTTTTTTTTTCTTAATCAATAATTAATTTTATAAATAATATATATTCATTGAATTAATTTGTAGCTAAAATATATACCAAATAGTAGGTACCAAAGTAGATCTTAAAATATTTAAATATAAAACATAGCAAGCATTTAGCAATTCTTATCAATTTAGAATAATAAGCTGTAGATCGTAACTTCAAATCCGGTTTGGAAAAAGCTTTAGTCCATTTCCTTGGTCCTTATGACCAGTGTTACTAGACTTAAGGACACCGAGAGAGACAGAAAAAAATGACTGTACTTTTTTTATTTTGTTAATACCAATTTCAACTTTTCAGTCTCTCAGTAACGGAAATCTTGGATATATATTTTTTAGCTTAACGCTTTATTCATAACCAATTTGATAGAGAGAATCTGGAAACTTAGTCTAAAGACACTCTTATCCCCACTTTCCGCCCAACTCTGGAGGTATTGCGTGTTGAGTGTCAGAACTCAATGTCGCGCTTTGTGTTGTTACTAGATCTGAGAAATAAAAATATTAAATATTTTATTTCCTTGAGCGGGAATCAAACCCACAACCTGTCGCAACTCAGGTCACGACTGGCCTAAGAAATATTATATAGATCAATATAGCTTTAGACAAAAACCAAAACGAATGTTACGAGCATCTTAAAAAAGTATTGTAATAAATTGAAATGAATATAAATTAAATTAAATTAGCTTCACGCTATACACAGCAGGCCCACACACAGCAG
>DWAO01000473.1:0-25439 GCA_018230605.1 Heliconius congener
TGACGATAACTTTTTTTTTAATGAACCGATTTTGATGAACCAAACTTTAGTAGTTGAGTTAAAACAAAGCAATTGGTAAAATTTTCAACTAAATCGGTTCAGTACTTTCAGAGAAAAATGTGGACATACTTATCGACAGACAGACAGACAAGAAATTAAAAAAAAACTTTCTGCTAAGTGGTCAAGATAAGAGAACACTGTATATAAATATTAATTATTTTATTAATTCCTATTATTATATTATTTTATTAATTTCCAAATTATACTATTTCCAAAGTTGGGTCATAGTATTAATTTTTTGATTATAAATCTATTTTATTTTAACATCTAATTTACAAATGTTATTATTCCCTCCGTATTTTTATTTAAAAAAAAAACTAAATAAATCAACTTCATGCCGTATCTCGCACACAACAGGGTAGGCAGAGGGAAAACCTATTGTTAAGACACTCCGTTCCCCACTTTCCGCCAAATCGAGGCATTGCCTGTTGAGTAGCGGAACTCAACGCCGTGTTTTTTGTAAAGAGAGAAAAATGAAAATATTAATTAATAATAATTAATTCCCTTGAGTGGAGATTGATCCAACAACCACTGCGTTGCAGTCAACCCTTGTGCCCCTACACCACGACTCAATTATTATGTTTTTATTTGAATTAGAGCTTTATTATTAAAAAGATTGTTGAGATAGGCATTTATTCAAGTGTATAAAATAAGCAGCACACTTTAAAACTTACACTGTCATACCTGTAGGATTTAGGTGCGAAATAAAAATACACATCATCAATGGAATCACTGCGAGTTTATTAAATTTTATATTTTCATTACATCCAACTGTTCATATTTTGCATAATATATCAAAACATAAAGTACCGTCAATTACAACCCAATTAAAATTAATTCTGATTGTCAGATTCGAAGATACTTAGAGTACTAGTTCATCCGACTTTGATATGTTCCTACTGCGCAGCCCGCTTGATTCCTTAATCACATATATCAACAACATCAAAACAAGTAAAGACACCTCCATTTAATAAATATTGAAGTCATAAAATTAATACATTTTTATTTATTTATGAAAATTTCGAAACAAACATCAATCGTTTGTAGTAAAGCGCCAAATTTGAGAGGCAGTTGAAACTTATAAGTTAGCAGAGTATGTCACAAAAAAACTTTATTAAAAGGTTTTTTTTAATTTTCGTGTGTTTTCAAATTCTCTCTATTATACAAGTGATTAGTGCTAAAATGGCACGAAATGCTATAAACTAAGAAATGTACTGAACATTTTTTATTGCTGTATCTTTAAACGTGAGTACAATTTGAAATATCATTTGTTTGTTATTAAATGTTATGACTTCATTATCGATTAAATAATCTCAATTCATTATAGCCGACTTCCATACAATCTACAACAAGTAGTACTTTAAGTGTCTTGACTGAGGATGTTCCAACTTACAACAATTTTTCCAAGAGGATTTCCTAACTCACTATAGGGCGGTTAGCCACATCTAGTACCTTATCGATCATTACACAATACTATGAAACAATTTTGTACATCCCGCTCCCGAAACTTTCCGAACGTGTAAAGTATAACAAAACTCACTAACTAAATGTATTTAAAAACATATTTCACCTCTTTGATCAACGATGGCAAACTATAACTTTTACAATAGTAACACAATATTAGGTTAGGCATAATATAAAACGGCCGTAAATGTTACCACATAGGTGCGCTCGGTCGCGCGTGCTCTGAGTAAAAATAAAAAAATAAATTAATAAAACGTGTATATCTCCACAATGAATCGAGGGTACGTATCACTTAGACGAGAAACCTTAAAAAAAAACGTTGTTACTAATAAAAACGCAGATCGTGCATATATTAAATTACGTAAAAAAAAAGAAAAAATCTAAACCTAAACGTGTCAGCAAAAATATAGTGCAGTTAAAATTAGAATTGCCACTTAATTAACATTGACATATAAATTGATTTTCTTAAAAAAATATTTCTGTGTATAAAATGTGTCACCCAAGCGTAACAAGTAACGCGGGGGCAATTCCGCTAAAAAATCGACTGGGACGCGCGTAACAATACATATACTACCATATACTTACGATAGAAAATATCTTAAATATGTCGATCGTGGATACTTTTCTCAATAAATAACGCCCCTAATAGGCATAAAAGGGAAAAGGACACGCACCAGTCGAATTTTTAGCGAAATTACTCTCGCGCATCCTCATTTGTAGATAAAAAGTTACTTCTAGCAATATATTGTATGTCGTACATAAGTGGGGTATATTGTAAATACTTTTATATCAGCAGACGGGCTGTCAACGACGTTGCTCGACAGGGGAGGCGAATGAACTACATAGTAATAATATAATACTTCTTATTTTTATATAAAAAGACGTAAGTGCACTTTGAATTACGGAACTATGATTGTTACTATAGGTAGATAGGGATCAGCAGATTATTCATCATCAACAGCGCTCTCTGGTTCCGCACTCGTCTATAACTCTTATAACAGTAATAAATCTTTATCCTTCTATACAAAGTCCTCTAGGACCTCTAAATATAGGAACACTGCAAAAGTATAAAGAATAGGTACGTCAGAGGACACATGTTAGGCGGTTGCGACGAAAATAATATATTGTAGAACTGTAAAAACTGAACGTTCGGTATTTTTTTATTATTTACCGAAAATCTTTTGATACTTGGATACTTTAAAAAATCTTAAGATAATCTGCAATTGATCTCTTCACTTATTGATAAATATGTGTATAATTACTGAGGTACTATGGCAGATTGGAAACTATTGCTATAACTGTATTATAATAATTATATTAAGTGGAAGATACTGTATATATTAAAGCTATTGACTTAAGAATATAGCGACTAAATGTATATATTTTCATCACGACTACAGATAGAAACACCAACGACTTATTCACCGAGTCAAATAATAACAACGAACAAACCCGTGGGACATGACTAACATCACACTGCGATTGTTCTCGAAAAATCTGTATAAAAATATAAATAACTAGAATATAAAGTATTGTCGAAAGAAAACAAATAGCAGTGATAGTACATCGAGATATAAGTCGGTGCCATTTTATTCTGCTAGCTTTAGGTGAAGTCGATTTATTCTCAAAAACGGCTTTTGCGTCCCCGGTCGAGCAAATTTAAATTATTTTAAATAATTATCTATTGTGATCTGGTGTCCGACGTTTTTATTCCGGGACTTCCCCCAGAATAGAAACGTCGAACGATAAACTATTGCATTTTAAATATGGATATGGTAACAAAAATAATGTATGTATGGAAATAACTATGTAACAAGTGCTATAGTTTGACAATATCTATAATTATTGTATTTATAAATATAAATGATCACGATTGTTGACTTGTCCTGGATAAACAAAGTAAACCCATGTCCCTGTTGTAAAACTACTTGGACCGACGCCGCCACCACTTATTCTACGCGTATACATTTTTTAAGTATATCAAGCAAATTGTTTGTCAGGAGATATTTAGTTACCCTTCCATTGGACCTTAGTCCCAGTATTATATCTTCATAATAATTCCTTGATCCGTTTACAGTTTGTTTAAAAAGGCGGACCAATTGGGGCTCCAAGTGGTTTTACACAAAGAATTTACTATATTAAGATTAAAAATTAAAAGATTTATCAAAGATAATACTTAACATTATTGGAGGTAATACTTAGATTTAAAAAGCAAGATTGTTTTGTGAAACCGATTTGTGAACTATTTTATTGTTAATGTCATCTTAAATACGATATTTACATTTAGCACGTTCAGTGCTACTTTTTGTCAGTAAATGCCGTTAACGATTTGCCCTGTGTTTTATTCTATGCTGTTTCATTTTCTCTATCGGCAGTATAAATGGACAGGTTTAGCAAAAGAAAATAATAATAATAATAATAAAATTTCCTCACGTGGCACCATGTAAGTAACTTTGTCTTGAATTGATAGCTTAATAAATTCGAATAATGTAAAATAAATCGCTCGTGCGGCTATCACTTACTTACATATTGCCAGTTTGAATATCTTATAATTTACTTATTGTAGGCTATTGTAAGTTGTACTGTTACGAAGGCATCCCGTTGTTGATTATTTTGTGCATTACCTACTTTAGTAACACAGTCGGTTTATTAAACGTATTTTGTTAGTAAACTTAAAATAAATTATGTTGACTAAGCCAAACGAAAAAAAGTATATTAATTAATCGAGACGATGAAATAGTTTATAAAAAAGACGTTCTCTCACTTATCATCTTACTATTTAAAAATGCAGTATTTTGGTATACATTGCAAAATAATATTCTTTTTGTTTCGCTGTTTTTTATGTTGTTTTGATATATCTTTAGCTGCGATTGCTAAAAGTTTTTGCCGACACATCCAAACTTAACCAAATGCCCTATGCCTAATAACAATCACCAACGGCTGTCTCCGATCTGATGTAGTTCGCAGCTGTCTACTGAGATCAAAAAATTTAGAATTACGAAATATTTTTATATTTTACGAACGAAAAATTGGTGGGTAAAATAATCCAATTTTTTTTTCAACAAAGCAGTCAACAACAAGCTTTCAAACGGCCGAACGAATGAAATGATTGCACAGCGAAAACAACAAACGCAACACTAAAAAAACGTTATAGAAAGACTAAGTCCTAAGTTTCTCTATTAATAAATCCATTAGTAGAATATATATAAAAATCCTTTCCGTTAATGATTTTATCTATTCACTATTTTAGTTAATAATATCACGAGGCTTTATTCCCGAATGCCACGATCCTTCAATTATGTATTTATTTCTAACTTATAACATATTTACAATTCAAACTACCCGCTTGCTTTTTCTTCTAAGCTCCCTAAGATGATACTATGACGATATTTCCGAACCGATTACGCTCTCGGAATCTAAGACAGCCAGTTTAACATTCAAATAAAAATTAATATATATAATAAAAAAAAAACAAAATATGTGAGGTATTACGAACATGGAGGTACGCGCGTTATTACCGGGGAATACCACGCTTTTTACAAAAAAAACCCGAAAATCATGATAAAAATCAATAATAATTTGTTTAACAAATTAATTTAAGTTGAATATAAAAACTTATTTAAATATATTTGGAATTATACCAAATAACATTCAATTAAAACTCATATCACAAAGTACGAATATGTAACATTCCGAAAAAAGAAAAAAAAACTTACGTTATATACTCTAATTAAAAACTTTACCCTAACATTTAAAATAAATGCAAATTTAATCAATTCAAAATAAATCTTAAATGTTGCTTAAATCTTGCAGGCTCTATGGTTCTTGAAATTGAAGTTATAATATATGATATGATTGGAACTATAAATTGTATGTATGTTGTGTGTTTTCATAAATTTCGATAAGATATGGCACAGTTCAATATTAAAATCATTTTTCAGAATGTTTTTATTCTACCCAAAAATAAATGCGTATTGGCAAAAATCCCCATTTTATCTCTTTGGCTTGTGAAATATCACGGCGTAGAAATATTTAATTCCTGCATATTTATAGATATTTGTGTGATATGTTGGGTTGCTTAAATGCAGATTTATTTATATTATCAAAAACGAATTCGATAACACCCTGAGAAGATATGTATTTAGCCAAATGCGGTACCCAAGCGATTACCTACAATACAAGTAAATAATAATATATTTTTACATCTGCAGCCATCTTATGGTCAATCCTAAGACTTAAAGAATTTTGAGAATATAATAATAATCTAATAAATTTTCAATAACGAGACGTCCGCTACGTTGGTCGACATTTAAATAAGAAACCACTATACACTCATAGAGAGAAATCCGAAAATGGATACAGATTAAATATAATTATGTTAATGAATACTTAATATCTACGTGATTTATACAGAGAAAACGATATTAATTCAGTTTCGTGATTTGAAACCACGAACGTATACGATCGTCAATTCTACAGCTTTTCGAAGACCCACACAGTTGGCTCGCTAGCTTTCTTTGCTTATTTTTGTCATATAACCCTGTAAATAAGGATTTGCCAATGGGCAACTCCCCAGCATTTACTTATCAACTTCTCCTACCGTCACTTTTCGTTCGCCAACTTTTACTCATTCTTTGTCAGTTCGGAAATCTCAAACCATTTAATAATCGCAAGACGAACGAAGGCACGGCTACTTATACATTGATCAAAACGTCTTTATTGAAGCCAAAACGCACATAGAATACACATATTGTTCGTAGACGTAACACTTTGTACTTTTTAAATCAGATTCTAAGTAGTCTTTTATTTTTTTAAAACATCAACATTTTTTTTTCTTTATTTTTTTTTATCTAAAAATTTTGGTAATTAACTCCTAAATAATCTGTATTTAAATTTAGATTTGGCGATCCGAAAAAAGTTTCTTTAAAAAATATTTTCTTTCAATATTTTAATATTTACTGTTTAAAATTTGTACGATTCCGTTTGTACAGTTACCGATTCTAATTTGACACTAGACATTTATCGAAAAGTGATTTTAAAAATGTAATATCCTCTTTAGATTAGAGTTGGCATAATTTTGGCAGTACTAGATATAATAATACTTTAGTATTGCTCTGAATTACATTGTCTTTTTGAACACCGTTTGACCATTTACTAAATCTCGCCTTCACATCTGTCACAAAGCGGAGTCCGACCGAAGCGTAACACTAGATGACTCCTACGACAATACTGTTCATTTTTAAAACTAACGTCAATATTTTACTACCATTATAATACAATTAACCATTAAAAATGCGGCAGAGTCCTGCAATTTTGGCATAGTCCGTATATTGCACACGTACGCTATCACTATCGTGTTCGAGTTCCGTTTCTCAAAATTCAAACAAACATTTCGAGTCCAGCCGGGGGTGGTGAACCATGCGTGCCCTATATGTATATAAAAAAAATATTCCAAGTGTTTGTTTTCGAGGACTTTTAAAAACCAACCCCGGAATTTAGGGCACGCGCGGTACGCCAACCCTGGTTCAAGCCATGGTTTGAGGTCATTGAAGGCCGGGTGGAAGTTGCGGCGTATGATCAGCTCCCAGATCAAAGAGATGATGCGGGGACGGTGCCAGAGCACTGTGCAGTGCCGACGTCTTGAGCAGCCGCTTGAGCATTCCACTCGATCCTCGATGCTGAAGACTCTTGTGGGTTGTCAACGAGTTCTTCGTTCTGTACCTCCGGTGGCAGAACTCGCACACGTACAACGTGTCAGATTGCTCGTGCTTATCTTGGAAATGTCGTTTCAGGGAGTAGTAACAAGAGAAAGTCCTGCGGCAGTAGGGACACTCTTGTGGCTCGTTGATACCGCCAGCTGTCGGCGGGGGCATACGGAGGGGCGGAACAGCTGTAATATAAAACAATTACTATACTCTCGTTACTATTGGGATTTCTCCTCGTGTTAGTTGGCAATCTTGCTTTCTACAGGTTTACATTAGGTTTAATAGCGTTTATATATGTATGTTTACATGTATGAGGTTTAATAATAATACTAATAATATGCACTGTACACATTGACTAACTACACAATAATCACGAGTTTATTTAAAATTTAAGGAAATTCTTTCAACCACAATGACACAGAAACACGTGATAACAAAAATGATAGAAGCATGCTCCAAGCAACACAACAACGTCAAAACTGCGTAACCCGTTGGGATGGGGCCTTTCGGGGTTTAAATTGGAAAATAATAAACTTAAAAGAAATTAAAATAAATTAACAAAACTTAAATAGAAAAGGGACCCTTAAACCTAGATCGTCTATCGAGAATGCTGTTAATGGATCAGCGGTCAGTAGTAACCCTAGGTGGCTGTCTATAAACAGATTCTAACCTTTATGAGTGGTGTTAAGTACGGCTGTGGGGTTGGCCTCGTGGTGATTCTCTTTGCTAGATGAATTCTGCCGCACGCCGCGCCAACTCCGTCCAAGTAGTCACTAAAAAAACCGGATTTGATCCGTTTCCCCCGGCCTCGATTTGTGGTAGGTGTATATGTGGGTCATTAGGGAATTCCTCGAGCAGTAAACCCTTTCACAGATAGTGCACCTGTACTCCTCTTGTCTCTCTGCATGTTTGTCTGCGATATGTCGCTTCAAAGACGCCTTTGAGCACAATACTTTCGTGCATTGCATGCAGGTGAATAATTTTTTACCTGAAAACAAATCGAAAAACAAAACAAATATGGGGTTGGTCCCCGGACCCGATAAAATAAAATAACACCTTTATAACCTAGCTGTTATTCTTTTCTAAGTAATCATATTTTCGTTTTGTGAACTAAATAAAATATTGGAAAAACAAGGAGTGAAAAAAGTGATCGAAAACATTATAAAATAAAAATAAAATAAAAGTAAAATTAAAAAGAAATAAATATAAATGATTGCGAAGCTACAGTGGCCAATGAAGTGTTAGAACAAACACATGCAGATGGCGGGAAAAATATATCTCTTTGCAAAACGGGGTATGAGAAGCGCTCAACAAAAAAACAAGTGCACTACAGCTTTATACTACTTTGAAGCGTTTATCTAAGTGAGGTGTTCAATAAAACTAACATCAGTTTTTTTTGTATATTTGTTTTTATTAAAAACGCCATTATCATCAATATTAGGATTTATGAAGTTCGGTTTAACGATTACAATTACATTTTATGAGTAGTTTACGTCAAGGTTTAAAAGTAAGAAAAGAACTATTTGTAAATATTATAGGTGATGTAAAATTAATTGAATATTTAATTAAGAATATAACTCTAGATTGGTGCAGCCCATTAAATAGATGTTTTGAAATGTTCCAAATACATTCGCCAAATCTTCGTCTAAATAACAGCGTTTAAATGGAAGACAAACTTAAATTATTTTTTTTTGGCACCATTATCCCCACAATAAAATGGGCTGCATTACATACACAGATGCCAATTATCAACAAAATACTAAGATCCAAGGATAGTATAATAATTTAAGAAGAAAAAAATAATAATAAAATTTTCAATACAACAACCAATAAATTAATTTTGTTTCCTTATAAAATAAGTAAAAAATGCCAACAAGAAGTATAAGAACACATCGTATAAGGTGATCACGCCTGCACGTGCGGGTAGAGAAAAAAATAATTACCTTAACACGTAGAAAGATAAAAACATAAACAGGTCACAGAAACAGTCTTAAACTTGCTAAGATCCTAACTAATGTAGTTTCGACAGGGATGTGTTCTGCTCCATAGAACACGGTGTAGTATCGCCCTCAAAACATACCCATAGATCTTTTGAGATCCCCAAAAATAAAAACTTAGCCGCTACGAGACATTATAAATAAAAAGATCCTCGAATCACCAAAAATAAATTTTGAATAATACCGAACCGAAACAATCACGCTTCTGACTTAATTTCTTTTTTCTCTATAAAATTATCAATTTAGTAAATAATTGTACATTTTATTCTAGAAAATACGCCTAATAGTGTACAATTAAAATGCGTACTTAGTCTAATCAGTCTATAGCGCTTATTAATTTTGGCATAACTTTTTTTTGAATAATTTTTTTTTCTAAATAAAATTCACAAGATCTTTCGATTGTTACATCGATAGCCAAATTATTACTGACTGCCACACTTAGCAGCACATCCCTGTAATCGTAAATTAAACATGTAGATGCTATTACCGCTACGAATTCAGATAAACCTTAATATCTAAATAGTCAACTAACTTAGTTCCCAAACCCAAATTAACAATAAAAACTATCACTAAATTACTACACAAAAAACAACAAATCTACGTCTTACGTTCAAAAATCTTGCAATAGTTTGTTTTTGCAAATAAAACTTAACATTTTTTTCCCTCTCGTTGTGCACGGAATGTTGCGAATTTTTGTTTTTTTTTTTTAAAACAATTTAGATCCTTTTTGGATAATCCCATTTTTCCTAATTTCACTAACGAACATCGTTCCAATTTAGCACCAAATCACTAGTCTTCCAATTGTTTAAAAGTATCGTAATAAAGCTTATCAAATAACTAAACAAATTTAATGGCTAAGCGTTTATGCATTTAATAATAACAACATAATCTTAACGTATATTATTAAAATTTACTTTAGGAAGCCTCATACGTTAAAGTAGCGATACCTCATAGGCAACGAGTGTTCCGAACACTACTCCTAATATTTTTAGAAGTTTTACTCAAAATATGTCTTTTGTCCAAAAAAATGTAAAGCAGGCACTAATAATATTACTTAATGTGTATATTGTTACAATAAATTATGTGTTTACATTTACACTTAGATAAGATCTCTTATTACTATAAAAAAAGAAATATAACATTGATTTGGCGAAATGGCTCGCCCAAAAATAGTGATGTTTATTTAACTAGATACATAACTAATTATATTAAAATGAAAAATAGCCTGGAAGTCTAGATTCAGACAATTTGGGTATTAAAAATCTAGTACATTTATTCTCTACAATATGTTTAAACAAGCCAGCACTATGAACTATTTAAATCAGGAGCCATCTTAACGGATCTACGTATACGATTGAATAACATACATTGATATGATAAGTTAGGAATTACACGACCCAAAGTAAGCTATTCTGAATCTAGACAGCAATAAAAAACTTCTAAAATTTTGGCCTAAACAAAAATATTCGTTTACATCTATGTATGTATGTATGGCAAGCAGAAAATTGTATTATTTAAAAAATTCACACTGTTGAAATTTAGGAACATTTAACACTGAGAATTATTAAGATTTAGTTATTACCTATTAAGTATTTTTTTTATTAATAAATGTGTTGTTTATTTTACACCATAAAAAAAGGAATAGCTAAATCGTATAATAATAATAAGTTTAGAAATGTTTACAGTATGTCGAAAACGTAAACGAATAATTCGACGATAACAAATAACGAACACAAGTTAGTGATAAACTTAAGTTGGAAAAAGTAACTTAAAATCTGACTAACTAAAAAAAATATATATTATAGCCATAATGATTCGCTTAAATGGCACCTTGCGATTCACTTGCTTAAAATGCTAGTGCATTTACAAAGCACAACTTGGAAATAACTCAGAAAAGAAAAAAAATAATAGAACAAACAAATAGTCGACTAGATAAGATAAGAATAACAGTAAAATAAAGTAAAAATAGTCGACTTTAATAGTGATATGATGTTGGTTGTGATGTCATTTACTATTTCAATATCCTGGTTTTGTCTATATGGTATGTTAGAATTAATCCTGGTGTCACCGGGACGGCTAGGAGGAGTGACTGACATTCTCTATGGTGGCCGATTTAAAACAAATATATACTTGATGTATCAATAATAAGGTGTAAAATATACGTTAAATGGACTCACCTTGCATTGTTGTTACTGTTAAAGCTAAAAAAGGATTAAGACCTAGATCAGTGCTCCTAGCCTAGCTACCCCCGCGACTTTGTCTATTACTTGTTTGGTTTTGTAATTTGTACTGTTATGTAGTGACAGTGCTGCGTGGCTGTTTAAAGTAATTTCTCGGTTCTATGGTGCTATGTGTTCTGTTTCAGTCTTACAGTCAATGAACTAAAACACCTAAATAAAATAATAAATTTGAAAAAGCCTCATTAGCCAATTATATATTTGTGTATATAATTTTATTTATTTTTAAAATAGATTTTTTAGTAATCTCGTATAAATATCTAAGTGTGAGATCATGAAGGTAAAAAGTACAGAATAAATTATAAAAAAAAAACTAATAATTGCAAAACGCCGAAAAATGAACACAACGTTGAAAACAATATGCCTCTTTTGTTACTTACAACGAACACTGTTCCTTTTTTATAAATTTAAGCCTAATATATAAATTTACAGCACCAAGATTTTTCTCTTTTCTCAAAATATTAAAATTTACTCTTTCGCCTTATTGTCACACATTTAACATAGTGTAAAATTCAGGAATCCTCTTACCGCAGTATTGCACTTAGCGGGCGTTTATTAAAACTTTAACTTTGACCAAATATCGCCCTCCCTTGTTTAGATTGGAATGTTAATTTCCATAAAATTGATTAAAATGAGTCAATGCCAGACGACCGGATCGCGTCTACAAGTCCCGAGATAAACATTTAAAAGAGTAATGTAACTAAAATAAATCGACATTAACACGTCAATAATCTCCACGCGGGATAAAAAATATAAATCATCTACTATATAGAAAAATTAAATACCCAGTACCACCCGCTTTAGGTTAACGGCTAAAAGTAACGCCAATTGGTACTCCAACTAAATTAGAGAAATGTTAAAGTTAAAAAAATAAAAAAGGTCTCTAGATAATTGTCGAAGAACAACTAAAGGCGGTACTGAGTTTCTGAAATATAAAAACATGAATTAATTTAGACGTTAAACTGATCTTTGAACTTGTAGAAGTCGATGTTAGGTTGGGCGGGCGGCAGTTTTGCCTCCGCAGAGAGGTTCTGCGGTTGCTGCTGAGTCGCTCGCTGGCGGCGGTGGTAGATGCTCTTGTGGTTGTTGAGGGAGTTCAGGGTGCGGAACACCTTGTGGCAGAGGGTGCACCGGGCCGAATGGAGCGGCTGCAGGTGCTGCTGCTCAGTGTGACGCTTGAGCGTGAGCCTCGTCGACAGCAGCTTGCCGCACACCTCGCAACGGTGACCCGTCCCCAGCGGCCCCACTGCGCCACACATAACGACCAACATTAGCGCATTAGTCTCGGGTCTAAACAACCCTACATACCAACACCACAGCGACCGTCTCGACGGGTCCCAAGTTTGGAACCAATTGGCACAGTGTGCCACATGTGGCAAATTTCGAACCTGTGTAGAGGCAATTCAACACGTAATCGACTAATGCGCTTTAAAGTTGGTTGTTATGTGTACCGATCAGATGTTCCAATTGGTTCCATGTGTAAACGTACCGTCGCACGACGGCGAACGCTTACACGAAAGCGTTTTAGTAACAATAGATACATAATATAATCTGGCGATGCGCATGCAAAGTACACGTAAAACTATGCTATGTACAAATGTTAGGAACATATCGCGTTACATTTTTTTTATTAAACTTAACAAAAGTCTAGGGGCAAGACTATGGCTATGTAGGTGGTCGGGATGGCAGCTTGGTTTCCTCGAATGGCAACGTGTATGGCAAATCGCGGGGACGTCAATTGACAGGGTAGAAGGGGCCCTGGCCGGAGGGCGGTTGCTGCTTGCGGTGGTAGATCGACTTGTGGTTTCTGAGACTATTCAAGCTGGAGTAAACCCGCCGACAAATGTTACAAACGGGCTCCCTGGAGGGTCGCATGTGAACGTTTTGAATATGCCGTTTGAGCCGGGTCAGGGAAGACAAACTCTTGTTACAGGGCTCGCATCGGTACTCTTCCTGGGGGGTGCGGGCGCCACCTGGTCACAACACAAGCATTTAGCCCCATCGAAGCTTCCGAACGCACTTTTAATGCACTCACTATCGTAGCCTCTTTACTCAAGCACCGCCACCCCCCTTTATTGATGATAGCCATCCGACACGTCGATTATGCCAAGCGGTATTAGTATATTTTTTCCTAACTCGACCTACTTAGTTAAGCTTGATGATTGTGTAAATCTGTTGTTTTCGGTTTTGTGGGACGCGATCGGCGGATGCGGGGTTTCAAATTTCTCGAAAGCATTAGTATTCTTCAATGAATTATTTATCTTTTAAATAAACTGACACCACTTAATCGCAACTAAAATTCCATTGTCCAATCTTGCGCGTCCCCAGCGATATATTTCCCAAGACAATAATGAATAATTAAGTAATGCGAGATTGTTTTTAGAAACATGAATGATTCATGGGATCGCTTATTTGGTTAAATTGAGACTCGGTCAGATTTGATCACAATTTACATAGTCTTGAAATTTTGAAAGCTAACAACGTAATATCTTCGTTATATTCTCTCCGATTTACCGACACATTTTTTTCTATTTATTATTATTATTTATAGCCAATTGAATATGTTAAGTGCGTTTCGATGTTCAACGATTAGGGGTAACTGAATGAAATTATCAAAAATAAAAACGGAATAATTAAAACATTATGAGTTAATAGAGAAATTAAATAAAAAAAGAACTAAATCAGGATAGGGGACTAGGAATTTCGTCCTACCGTTACATCAATATATCAAGACACATCTAGAAAACAAGCTAGCAATCTTCATTGTATAGTAAACATTAAACTATATATAGTAACAATACAGTAACATGCACGCCACGTTGCGTTTTGGTTCAATGATCAATTCTCATTTCCACAGAGCGGTCATATCTGACAAATGAAAAAAGATACACACGAAAGTCCATCGAACCATAACACAAAAAGCTAACATTAATATTGAATACAAAACACAGAGCATAATGAAGACATATACAGGTTAGGAGTAGATATAAGTATAATACATATATTATGAATATGTCACGTGATAATTGCCTCATACATTTTTTTTTAATATAAAACCTATTAATGATATATAAACCTAATAATGACAGAGCAGAGAGGAAGCGGTGATGGTGGCATACGACAGACAGTGCATTAAAAATATCGTTTGTTCAACATATGTATGCATAAAATAAACTTGTTGCTAGACAAGCCGCCACTCACCTTGAGATGTGCTCGCCATTCCGTCAGGCGCCAGCGGGCTCGACAGACCTGCAAGTAGCACATGGCTCTTATTCACTCGATAGAACCAATTTGCTATTTTATTTAGGAGTAACTTATCGCTTACAACCATTTTATTGACCACCACCATGAAAAGCTATCGAAAATTATTTATTAATTTCTTTAAGTTCATCCTCATCATAGTGTTTTTAATCGTGTTATTTTGTTATATAAAGTCTTATCCTATATTAGCATTTTGAATATCAATATAATAATAGCATAGCACACATAATACTATAAGTATAGTAATAAAAGTTCATACCAGCCAAAGCAGATGGATCGTTCAGTGCCGTCATGCCGTAGCTATAATTGTGAGATGTGAAGAGCTTTGTGTCGGCGGGTGTTAAGAACGGGGATGTCGGTAGCTGTGGTGGTGGTGTGCGGTCGTCTTCAGCTGAGCTCGCGCGTGATGGTGGACCTCCCTGAGACAGAGTTAATTAGGTGTTAGCATTACTCAGTTTATAGATGAATGTATAGAACAATAAAATCAACTCATAAAATATACAAAAAGTGATTTAGGTGGAAATTGCATTCTTTCAAAGAACATTCAGCACAGTGTTGGACACCCACACAGTAGTCAGAGGGAACCAAGTGTTAAGACACTCCGTTACCTGCTTTCACTCATTTTTTTAAATATTGCTTGTTGAATGGGGGAAATCAGTTCCGCGCTTTGTCTTGTTACCGGAGCGAGGAAACGAAAATAACTTATGCCACCCAGTGGAAATCGACGACCGTCGCGTTTATAGTTACACGTTGTGCCTCTGCGCCTGCGACGGAGGACTGTAAATTCGTCTAATTTACATAGATATGAAACCTAACCTTAAAAAAATAGAGATTTTTTTTCTAAATACAAAACAACAATGTCAACTCAATATATACTTTTCTTATATAAATCTTAGTAAAGTACAAAATATACAAGTTTCGATGTTAATAAACTCGACGTTGATACGAATTAAAACAAGCCAAGTACCAACTATAGAAGTTAGAATGCCAATTTAACTTTGTAATAACGGAGGTTCTTTTATCATACGATATCTAAGAGAGGCTGAATGGCTCTGGCTCTGTGTGACGGCGGATAAATGATAATTACTTATAACTTAAATTTAAGTTAACCGTTGTTCTTGTTTAAGAAATTTCTATTACATTGTATAATATTACTATTATTTTACATGCGGCTTTGCTTATGTGGTCAAAAGGAAATGAATAAGAGTTGTGAGAGGTATAAAGCACTCCTCGATAAATGGTCTATATAATGCAAAAATATTTTTTCGTTTGGAACCAGTACGTCCTGAGATTAGCGCGTTCAAACAAACAAACTATCCAGCTTACTTCAACAATTATAATGATATAAGTATAGAATTATAGATGAAGAAAAATCGGCAACAGCATCTTATTGTAAACGCAATGAAAGGTGTCAAAGCGGTGCCAATTAACGTAAATATATCTTCGCTTATATTTTGATATGAAATTTTTATATTATTTTTATTTTATTATTAAACTATTATTTCATAATTAATTCCTATAATAAACAATAAGTATTCTGTTATTTCCATTCAAGTGACTATTCGTTATTTTTAGCAATATTTTGTGTGAGCAAGTTTTATTTGTTTTATTGTGCTTACAATATTTATACAGATTTTGTGTTCATTTTAATTTTACTACTGTAAACATTAAATGTATAGAGGGTGCCTACTGCCAAGATACTGTTTCTTATTACGTGGCGGAACTCAACGCCGCACTTTGACTTATTACCACACCCAGGAAATGAAAATAATTCACTACCCCGAGTGGGAATCGAATCCACAACCGTCGCGTTTACAGTCAGAAGCTGTGGTGCTGCGAAATAAAGATAATTATTGACTGTCAAGGTCGGTAAATGTACCATATGAGCATTAGCCACACGAGCTGAACGCCTCAATCGTCGTGACATACGACCCTACCTTAATTCCACGTAAATATTCTAGTTACAATTTCAAGTCTCTAATACTCAGTAAGTGTCAATGTCACACGTGAGGAGGTTGCGTGTTTATTTTAAGATGTTGCTTAATTCTGTCTCTAATAATTTTGTTTCCGACTGCTAAGGGTTATTTTAAATTACAACTTATTATAATTTTTTGAAATACTTGATTTTTTATTTTATTCCAGACAATTGCCAAGTTTTATTTGACAAAGTGGAATTTTATATACGTTTAAATATATTTAAGACAACCTAGTGCGTAAGCTAATACTGTGCTTTATTTATAAAAATAATTTTAATATAGCTAGTACAGGTATACAATAATCCTTGAGTAATTGAACTTATTACTATTATATTTTACTTTTCGACTGTTTTCGGAATAAAAAAAATATACTTTTTCTAATAAATAAAATATTTAAAAAATATATTCGACAATTTTCTGGTACTTACTAGTGGTCTATGATGGGAGTGCGGTGGCGTATCATCTGTACTCCTATCGATATCTGGATTCGACTGGCACATCAACTCCAGGGGTTCGTTTTTCACTTCATCAATGAGCCTGGGGGATGGAGACGAGCTCGAATTGGAGATGCCGTTGCCATTGTTCCCTTGTTCATGGGCGCGAGTGTTGTTGACCATTGAATGATTTTTTGTTGAAAAATCATGAATCTGAGGTTGGTCGTTGTTGTTGTCGTGGCGAGCTCGCTTGATGACGTCAGGGGAGTTGTCAGCTGAGCGGGACATGCGGCGTGGAGGGAGATTAATGCGGCGTAGGATAGGAGGAGGATGGAGGAGAGCTTCCTCTAGCTTCTCAGTATAATTTGGAGTGTGAGGAGTTTGAGGAGTGTGTGCAGGGTGGGGAGGAGTGTGTGGGGAAGACGCGGCAGCTGCTGCTGCTCGAGCGATGTTCTGCACGAGAGGCTGTAGACAAGTGTCAATAATAATGATGTTGCTTGTTTTTGTTAGCTTCCCGCCGTATTTAGCATTTAGCAGGATAGGCTTTGCTAGTTAAAACACTCCGTTTCCCACGCACCGCCGAGACACTGCGTGTTGAGTGGAGCTAGTGAAATTCGATTTTGTTTCAGTAGTGAAACGTCGGAAGAAATTTTGAAAATACTCTGTACTATAAAAATGTATTAGTAAAAGTATGTATATATAATATAAAGTGTTAATATATTGTAAATTTATTTTAGCGCTATTTGCATATTGAAAGCATAGCTGATTAATTCACTGGTACCGTATATCTAATATACCTAATAGTGCACAAGTCTAGACGAAGGTATCTAATAATTATGGTACATATTGATGCGCTTTGTGTTTAAAAAATAATTTATATTTAAACCGGCTATCGCAGTGGGGCAGCGTCTCGCTGTATCCTGCACATGCAGAGTAGGCAGAAGGAACCTGGGAAACTAGTGTCTACGTTTGCCAGATAAGACATTTCCGATCCACCGTCGTCCTTGCATGTTAAGTGGAAGAGTTCAAAGTGGCGCTATTCTCTAGTTTCCAGAGTGAGTACTACAAATATTAAATATTTCATTTCTCTGAGTGGGAATCGAACCCACAATCGTTACTCCATGACTGGCCTCAAATACCTACAACATATTGTGAAATATTTAACTACAAAAAAAATGGGTGAATTTGGTATTACACCAAATTATCAAACGCTTACCTTAAAAATTAGTTAAGTTTACTGTGTAGGTAGATAAAGGTAAACTTACCCCCTGGGCATCATCGTTCTGTGTCAGTCCAGACACGCGTAGTACTTCGGCGGTCTTCAAAAATGATGGTAGGCTCTGTCTATGGACATTCACTTCTCCGTGGTAGATGAACTCCACCAGGGCCAGGAGATCCGTGAAAGCGACGTCCTGGAGTACGATGACAGGGTGTTTGCATGGTGTTGACTGAAAGGTTAATGGAATTATAGAAAGATTATATTTTTTGTTATAGACATTACTACTTTTCAGGAAAAAATATATTTATTGTAATTTATGGGTTCACTTTCCGTTTTATTTCGCGTGGCGTCGAGTTCTGCCACTCAACACGGAGTATTTTGTAAAGTGGACTACGGAGTGTCTTTACTATATACGTATGTACGTTGTTTACCACGTACGTATACGCAAATATGTGGGATATAGCGTGTAGACAAAAAAATATTGCAGTATAGTAATATCATCTAATTTAGTGAGAGATTTATAACTTCTAATTGTTACATACATTTATTATTATATGTATTACCAGCCTCTTAACCTGTTAGTCAGAAATAACTTAAAGTTGTGTATAACACGTAACATATTCTAAGTGCCCGACGTAACTTTTATCGCATGTACACAAGGTTACGTCGTAACATATTAAGTCTTCCTCGATAAATAGGCTATTCAATACAAAAATATTTTTTTAATTCATACCACTATTTCCTGCGATTAGTGCGTCCAACCAAACAATTCTCATTTTAGTTTTGTAGTGTTAGTGTTGATAACGATGAGTGACTCAGCTCAGTTTTCTCTCCGATTTAGAAATACTACTTGTGTACAACATATAGGGCGCTATTCAAAACTAGATGAATATCTAATGGTTTGAAGCCGTGACTATCATGTTGAATTAGACTTGTAAATACGTTAGAATGACGTCATTCTACCTCAATAGTAAATAATTATAAATATTGGTATATAAAGTACTAGTTCCTAGAAGTGGTTTGGTTCCGAGGTGAAATGGAAATTATCTACTAACAGTTACATTGTCAGTGTCTAAAGTCTCTGACAGCAGATAGTGGGATCATAGAAACTATAGCTTATTTTTGTAATAAATAAATGGATTATTTAATATAAAAATAAATCAATTCAATCCAGTAGTTCCTGAGATTTGCAAGTTTAACCAAATATTTTTTTAGTTATATGATTTGTACATAGGTCTTATCTTAATACTATAAATTATTTGATCAATCACCATCAAGTCAGGTTGGCCGAGTGGTCTAAGGCGCCAGATTTAAGCTCTGGTTCCCGAGAGGGAGCGTGGGTTCGAACCCCACACCTGACAAACTTTTTCCTTATTTAATAGTATTTTTAAAATTATTTTTATCATTATTTTTTTTTTGCTATCTTATAGTTATTTTTATATTATATTATGAAAGCATAATTTACCCTTTTAAATTTATTTAAAATGTTTTTTTATGTTAAACTATTTTTTTTCAATTTGTTATATTTTTTTTATTTTATTGTGCTATTAATATACTTTTATTCAAGGCATTTTTTGATTTGGACATTTTTTTTGTTAACTTTATACTATCCTCTTTGACTGCGGGTGGCATTACATTACTCCACAGGGGCACACAGTGTCAAGACTGTTTCCTACTTTCAGTTCAATTTTCGAGACATAGCGTGGCGGAACTCCACTCAATTTTACCAACGAGTATATTGAAAATAGTATTTAAATTTATAATCTCACGAGTGGGAATCGAACCCACAATCGTCGCGTTTACATTGACAGTCCCACCGCGCCACGACTGCCTTATATTAAGAAACACTTGTGTAATTCGGTACATACGTGAGAATTAAAATGATTCATAATATTTTGCAATATAATATTTAGCTGATTTCGCTTGACGATTGTTTCGTGTATTTAAACATAATTGATGAATGAATGGACGTAGGTTTTATGAATAAATTACTATAAATATATGGTCTGAGACTATAATTGTAGGAGACACATAAGTGCGACTGTTAACGTGACGGTTCTGGGTTCGATCCCCTACTCGGTAGAATAAAATATAGCAGTAAAAGGCAGAGAGATCCTAGTGTCAAGCACTAGGTTCCTTCCGCCTATTTTGCTATTTGCGGGATACAGCGTGAAGCTAAAAAAAATTAACTCTAATGTTTTCTTAGCTTTATGCAGTAAGCTGGGAAGGTAAAGAGAACCAAGGTAACTCTTACTAAAGGTGCAACCCGCCGTGCCTGCGGTCACTGTACTTAGAATGTGCCATGTGTCATACACAACTCTCACTACTAATTATATTGTCATACTATACTTATTTAAGATATTATGTAAGTTTTAAGAAAATGACAAAAGCAATTTTGTGAACAGTGAATAGATTAGTCACGTTAGTTGAAAAGTTCTATGTTATAGACACTAATGTTCTATCGTTTGATAAATATGTTTACTTTATACTACGTAAATGTAATTAAATATTTTGTTTAAATGATTTTTTTAAAATGATATCATCACTTGTGATTTTTAATTGGATTTGTATAATATATTTATATCAATAAATAGTACGGTGTAGGTGTGTATGCAATTTAGATATATTTTAGTACGCGAAGAAATGTTTATTATTGTAACATATGTATGTAATTTCCCTGTAACAGAAATCAAAGAGATTTCTTGGGAACGAAGTAACGTATTAATATAATTAATTGGCTTGAATTAAAAGGAAGGTACATTGCCGTATAAAAAAATATAAAATGTTTTTAATCTTGATTTAAGTATTGTCTAAAGCATTATTCTAAGCCGCTAAGCATAAAGAAAGAAGTGAAAAGTAAGAACTAATCTTAAAGGCATGGACCACGTGGCCGAAATATAAAAGAATAAAACAAAAAAAACCATCGACACAAAAAGCTCTAAAACGTAAATTAACAACTAGAAAAGATGTCATAATCTTCAAACACCTGAAAATATTTTCTTGAATCATGACAAAGAAAACTCTTGATTAAGGAATCTCTCAAACATAAACAAATATTATTAAAATATGTTTATCCGTTTATCCGTTATTCCGTAGCTACGATGCCACAGGCAGATACACATATACACGTCAAACGTATAACACCCCTCTGTTTTCGTCGGCGGTTAAAAATCTAATTATCTAAATGACTCACCTTTAGCAGTTCCCTGAAATAAGGGCTGCATGCTGACAGTACCACCCTGTGTGCCTTCAAACTCTTCCCATCACATGCGAGGGTGACATCCACGAAGTCCTCATCATCCCTCAGATTCTCGAAGGCGCTTGTTATGCTACTCTGATAATTATTCCATCGGAGACAAAAGTGCTGTGTGTCCACCATCTTGTTATCTTATAGTTTTCAATTATCGAGTCATGTGATATCTGTGGACAAAAACTTAAGTTTTAATATAATTTTGTAGATTTTTTTTAGCTTAAAAGTTGTATCGCACGTGACAGAATGGGTTGTTTTGTTACCAGAGAGAGAAAATAAAATTAATTCATCCCTTTTCGACCCCACAATAATCGTGTGTCCAGTCTGATGCTGAACCTCCGCGAAAAATATATATTTTAAGATAATATTATATGAATATAAGTAAAGGATATAAATACTTTAATTTTAATGAAATTTAAAGGAAAACGCATTGTTCAATTCTATTCTAATATTAGCCAAATTCTAGTAAGTCCAGAAGGACATATTTGATAATGCTTTATATTTATACACTTTCCTCCTATTTTATCGGTACCTAACGCCACATTTTGGTACAACTAGACAACTCGGCAAAGCTCGATTTGAATAGTTTTCATGCTTTTTGGTTAATTTTTTGCATCATTCACTTCAGATTTTAATTGAGAATAAACTACTTAACATTCTATGGATTCAACATGCGTGTGCCCATAGTGTTATAGGAGGAGGAGCTCAGAGCGGTGCTTTGGACTTGCGGCCTAAGTATACGTTTAAGAGGAGGCCCCTCAAATGCTCAACTCTACTATCCAAGCCCCTTTCTTTACCGTCACGAAATTCAAAATGATTCTACTAGTTTGCCACCTTCAAAGTAGTTTCTAGTAATAAATTTAATGTTAATTTTAGACAGCTTCGTTTTTTATTTCCATTTTTTTTTATCAATACAAGATGTTTGTATAATTATGTATTATACGAGGAACTTTTGTTTATCTAAACGTAAAAACCATAGTTATTGATTGTCTTTGTTAGTTACTAGAAGATGTCTTGCTCAGGGGTCACAGGTTCATTTTATAGGTTTATTGTGCAGAAATTATAAATTGTATTGCACTATAGTCTTACTCGGGTTCCGTTACACCAATCCAGGCCATTAGAAGTGTCCTCAGTCCAGGTTTTCTTCGTAATCTGCTACACGGAGATGGAGCGTGAAGTTAAAAGAACTCTTTAGCATGCTATGTAAACGTGAAAAAACAGCATCACGTTTCTAGCTTTTATCTAAAAAGCCTTAGTGTTAATTTTCTTTCACACACATTCTTTCCTCACGTTCCGCCTAATTTTCAAGACATTGCTTTGCTTACCAGAGTATGGACCTTAATAATTTAATACAATAATCATTCCCGAACGGGAATCGAACGTACACACGCTGATACACGAGATAACATTCACACGCTGACCTCAAAAAACAAAGTAAAAACAAGTAGTTGTGGATTCCAAGTATAATAGAGCCTTATCATCTCATCCTTAAATAGAAACCACTTATTATTATATTCATATTTTATATTGATTGCAATAATTGCGTAAAAATGGGACACATATGCAATAATTCATAATGTCATAAACAACGTGCTATCTCATTTTTTATCATTTGACCTCTTTTCTTAATCACTATTTTATAATCTATTTTATACTATTGTTGTTCTTTTTTTTAATTATAACAATATTTTTATGTCTAAGATCGGAAGATTTCTTTATTCGACATCAAGGTTGCCATAGTTACAAACACTCTTCAGCCTCTATATTTAGGCGAAGAGGCGTTGCGTGTTGAGTAGCGGAACTCAACGACGCGCTATGCCTAGTTAAAAGCGCGAACAAATTAAAATATTAAATAATTCGTTTCCTCGAGTGGGAAACGAATCCACAACTTGTCGCGTTTATAGTAGCAGGCGTCTGTTCCTGTGCCACGACTGGTAATGTTTATTTTCATCTTATTTTAAATAAGCATTGTCTTGTAGGTTTTCTTGAATGTTGTTGGTAATAAGGGATTCAGCGAAATTTTTAGGACAATACTACTTAAAAACTTTTGGGGGCACAAACTACCTTCGTTTTCTATTGTTATCCACAATAAAAGTTTTTTTTTTTTAAATTAGTACCGTAGGCTCTCTCTTTAATTTGTTTTATAATTAGAAAAAAAAACATATTTTAGTTTTGATTATTATTTTCCACGCTAAGCTGTTCAATATCAAAAGCATAATATGGCTTATTTAAGTAATAATTAAGCATTTCTTTCTTATACCTATGTTTGTTAAACTCTTCCTTTTACCAAATCAAGGAAATGAAACTTAATCATTCCATCCAGTCGAAACCGAACCCACAGCCATTGCATTTTATAGTTAGATAGCCTCAATAATTTTGTTTGTAAATATTCCAATAATTTTTCCAATAAAACCACAATTTTCAACCACAAATAAAAATTGGAATTAGAAGTTTTTAAACATTCGTAGACAATAAAGCAGTAACAATGCTGATCGTGTTACTGATGGTATGCAATCTACGAGTCTACATCAACATGCTCTTTTTGTCCTTACTTATTTTTTACTTGAATTTTTTTCAGTTGATTTTTTTCCTTTTTTCTTAGCTTTACGCTGTATTCCGCGTAGAGCAGCAACTTATTGTTAAGACACTTTGTTTCCAGCGGGCTAACCATTTTTCAAGACATTGCATGAGCGGTATAATGAACACAATATTTTCTCATTTTCCGTCCAAATTTAAGACATTGCATGTTGATTGATGAAAATCCACGTTGCAAACTTAAAATTTAAGTATTTATACGTTGAGAATTCTAGTTTTTTGTGGTAAATAGTATTAAAATTATTAATCATACATTATACAGATCTAAAAGGATCGTATTATAATTTAAATATAAGGGTTGTATAATAACATCAAGCCCCACCTATTTGTAAGACTTAACGAAACTGAGAGACTTTGCAAATTTTATCTATTCAGCAACTGTGAAAAGATTCTCTTTGATTTGTGTCTCAAGTTAAAAGATGTTTGCATTTAATTGAAGTATTATTGTCGTCCACTACTTTATATGTGTGGACTTTAAAACGTGTAATGAAAAATCTAGATTTTCCCTTTCCCGTTGAAAGTTTAAGAAATACTCTTTTAGTGCTTCCCTACACTCCCTAATCTGCCGTATACTTCAACTTTCTAAGTAAGCCAAAATTAATTCCTTCGAATCAGGATTGACCTAATAACCATCACTTGTAGAGTCAGATGCTGTGTGTTGCTGTACTTCACCACAATATGAAATTTATTTATAGGTACTTAATGTATCTAGGTTACTTATATGGACGGGTGTCAGTCTAATTGACAAAAAATTTTTCGTTCCTTTTGTCTTCCCTTAAATGACTAAAGGCGGGCAAGTAAAACATATTTTACTAATTTTATTTGTACCACACTCTTTAGCGGTATTCTTCTAGACAGTTCGTTTTAGTCATATTTAAAAAACACCGTACATCTTTTGAATAAATCAATCCTTTTTGTGTTTTTCACACCTCTTACAAAAGATTTACATCTTATATTGTAGATATACATATATGTTTATAATACAAATAAGTACATAAGGGCTAGGGGCGGTCTAATAACATAATGTAAGTGAAGACTTATGTATGTAGTTAGTACTTCAGTTATTTTAAAATGTTATTTCACATTAAAGAAAGAAATGTGTTTTACAAAAAAAATATTTGAACTCGCGTCTTCAATGTTATCCACGATATGCGAGTTCGAATTCCGCTGCGTTTAAATTTTGATTAGGTAGTAAAGTTTATGCTAAAGTTTTAGCGAGAAGAATGCAAGAGAGATCTGAA